>JAJJWX010005235.1:0-10868 GCA_023529315.1 Papaver bracteatum | reverse complement strand
GTTAGAATTTTGGGTGATTAAACTTAGATGATTTTGAAGAATTTTGATAATGAAGGAGTGGGAACTTTTGGTTCTTCTCACTCTCTCTCTATTTTGATTAATTGAAGAGATAATACTAATTCTCTTCTTTTTGTTTTTACAACTTATGGATGTCATGCACCCACATGTGTAGTCTACACACACACAACTTAAATATAAAGTTGACACTCCAATTACACTCTTAACATAACTCACATTACTCAACAATCTCCTCCTTAATGTGATGTTCTTCTACTCCTAGTAGTTCACGGAAATGTTGAAATTTTCCTTTGGGAAGTGCCTTGGTGAATATGTCAGCCAATTGGTCTTCCGTCTTGCAATATTTGAGTTCTATCTCACCATCTTCAACCGCTTCTCGAATGAAATGGTACTTGAGTTTGATGTGTCTTGCTCTACAATGCTCAACCGAATTTTTGGACATAGCAATTGCCGATTTGTTGTCACAAAAGATTTCGGTGCTTTCTTCTTGCTTCTCTTGAATGTCTTCCATAATCCTTCTTAGCCATACAACATGAGATGTAGCTATTGATGCTGAAATATACTCGCTTCACTGTGGATTGGAGCTACGGTTTCTTGCTTCTTCGATGCCCATGTAAATATACCCGAACCAAGAGAAAAAGCATACCCCGATGTACTCTTCATGTCATCAATACATCCTCCCAAGTCGCTATCACAATAGCCAACTAATTTGACATCCAAATTTCTAGAATACATGATTCCAAAATTCATTGTTCCTTGTATGTACCTCAACAACCTCTTTGTCGCGCCAAGATGTAGATGACTAGGTGAACTCATGAACCTAGAAAGCATACTTGAAGCAAACATGATGTCGGGTCTTGTATGTGTAAGATACAACAAGTTTCCAATAAGACCTCTATAGTAAGTCTCATCAACCTTTCTTCCTCCATCATCTTTCTTGAGTTTCTCATTCACTACAAGTGGTGTTGATGTGGGGTTACAACCAAGCATACCAAATTTCTTCAACACTTTTTCGGCATACTTACTTTGAGAAATGAATACTCCATCTTCACTTTGATGAACTTCTATACCAAGGAAGTACTTGAGCAAACCCATGTCACTCATCTCATATTTCATCATCATTTCTCTCTTGAATTGTTCAATCATATGAACATCATTACCCGTAAAGATAAGATCATCAACATACAAGGCAACGATGAGAATAGACGTACCTTTGGTCTTCACATATAGTGTAGGCTCACTCTTGCTTTTGCTGAAGTTTTGCCTTTTGAAGTATCCATCTATCTCACTATACCAAGCTCTTGGTGCTTGCTTGAGGCCATACAAAGCTTTCTTCAACTTGTAAACTTTGTCTTCTTCTCCTTCCTCCACAAAACCTTGTGGTTGTTCTACATAGACCTCTTCATGAAGTTCTCCATTCAAAAATGCTGATTTGACATCAAGTTGATAAAGTAACCAACCTTTTTGGGAAGCCATAGCAATCACGGCTCTAATGGTGTCAAGACGAGCAACCGGTGCAAAAGTCTCATTGTAGTCGATGCCGGGTTGTTGTGAATATCCCTTTGCCACCAACCTTGCTTTGTGCCTTTGAACTGATCCATCTGCATTGTACTTCACCTTGTAGATCCACTTCACACCAATAACTTCTTTGTCACTTGGTCTTTCTACTTTCTCCCATGTATTGTTCTCGTCGATGACAAAAACTTCTTCTTCCATAGCTTTTATCCAAACCGGTTCTTTTGATGCTTCTTCAAAATTTTCCGGTTCCACCATACAAAAGTTACATCTTTCATACACTTCACTCAACCGTTGCATCTTCTTTGGTCGTGGTGGTGGTGATGTTGACGCACTATTACTTGGAGATGCTTCTTGTCTTGTATTTGGAGGTGTTTGAGGTAGTTCTTCCTCATTTTCTTCACCTTCTTCAACTTCATTTGTTGCTGAATTTTCTTGCTCTTCATCAACAATAATGGTTCTCTTCTCAATTTTGCCTTCTTCCCAATTCCATGAACTTCCTTCATCAAACAAGACATCACGACTTGTAATCATTGTGTTGTTCTTCAAGCTAAATAACCTATAACCTTTTTATTGGAGGCTATAACCGAGAAATACACATTTCTCACTTGATTCATCAAGCTTTGTTCTCTTCACCTTTGGAATTTGAGAATAACACACACTACCAAAAACTTTGAGATGTCTTACCGATGGCTTTCTCCCACTCCATGCTTCAAAAGGAGTTTTATCCCATACGGCTTTTGTTGGACACCTATTCATCAAGTAGACGGCGGTGTTGATGGCTTCGGCCCAAAACACTTTAGGCATACCCTTCTCATGAAGCATGGACTTCGCCATCTCCATAACGGTTTGATTCTTTCTCTCGGAAACACCATTTTGTTGAGGAGTATAACCCACGGTTAGTTGCCTTTCCAAGCCTTCATCTTCACAAAATTTATCAAACTCTTTGTTGTTGTACTCTTTGCCTCTATCACTTCTCAAAACTTTGATGTAGTGACCACTTTGCTTTTCAACAAGGCTCTTGAACTTCTTGAAGATGCTAAAAACTTCGGATTTTTGTCTCATGAAGTAAACCCAAGTCATACGACTAAAATCATCAATAAATAAGATAAAATATATATTACCTCCATGAGTTGGTGTGTTCATTGGTCCACACACATCGGTATGTACCAAACCAAGAAGTTCATTTGCTCTCCATGCTACACCTTTTGGAAATGGTTGGCGATGTTGTTTCCCAAGTGCACAACCTTCACATACTCCATCCTTGTGGTTGATATGTTGTGGAAGTCCTTGCACCATGTTCTTGTTGGAAAGTAACTTGAGACTATTGAAATTCAAATGCCCAAGTCTTTTATGCCATAACCATGTTTCATCAATGGTTTCCATCCTCAATGCAACATTCTTCTCTTTTTCAAAGATAATTGGAAAGCTTCTATTTTTCTCCATCTTGATACTCTTCATGAGTTGTCTCTTGTTGTTGTTCTTCTTGTCATAAATGGTGCAATATCCATCTTCAAAATGGACAGCATAACCAAGCTCCACAAGTTGCCCAACACTAAGCAAATTTTGTGCCAAATCCGGAACATATAACACATCTCTAATGTATTTTGCACCATTGATAGTTTGCACGCAAATTGTACCTCTTCCGTTAGCTTGAACCATGTTTCCGTCACCCATCTTCACTAGAGAGTTTATGGATGTATCCATGTCAACAAACAAGCTCTTCACACCGGACATATGAGTTGTACAACCACTATCTACAAACCACACTTCACTTTTGGAAGTCTCCATAGCACTTTGACAAGCATAAAACAAATTTTGTTTTTCTCCTTTCTCTTCGGCTCTACCGGCTTGTTCTTCACCTTTGTACCTACAATCCTTCTCCAAATGTCCATACTTCTTGCAATGTTGACATTGGGGTTTTCCTTTGTTCCAACAATTCTTCTCCAAATGACCATTCTTGTTGCAAAAATTGCACCTTGGTACTTGAGAAGTATCACTCTTTGTGTAGTTGTTGGAGTTAGCTCCTCCTTTCTTCCATTTTCCCTTTCCTTTGAAGTTTGATGTTGATTCACCCTTGTACTCATTTTTATATGTTGCTGAATTTTTTGAGTTCAAGCTCAATTTTGATTGAAATGCACTTTCAATTGATTTTTCGGAATGCCTTGACACCCTTAGTTCATACACCTTCAAAGAAGCCCATAATTCTTGTGACTTCAATGTATCAAAATCCTTTGTCTCCTCCAAAATTGCCACAATGGGTTCAAATTTAATTGGCAAACAATTCAATATCTTCTCACAAATTCTTCTTTCTTCCATCTTCTCTCCACACATCAACATATTATTAACAATTTCAACAACTCTTGAAGAAAACTCATTCAAACATTCATTCTCATTCATTTTTAGATTTTCAAAATCTCTTCTATATGATTGTAATTTTAATTCTCTTACCTTCTTATCACCTCCATACTCCTTTTGAAGAATATCCCAAGCTTCTTTAGCTTTAGGAAAATGAATTACTCTTGGTAGAATAGTGTCTCCAACTCCTTGTTGAATGTACATGGATGCTTTAGCATTCTTCTTCCTACTCTCCTTAAGTAAATCCTTTTTTCTTTTTCTAGAGTTGTTGTAGCTTCAATTTCATCATACCCATCTTCAACAATCTCCCACACATCTTGTGACATGAACAAGGTCTTCATTTTGATGGCCCAAAAATCATAATTTTCTCCATGGAAAAGAGGTATTGAAGGTTGTTGAATGTATAAACTTGAGTTACTACTACTTGCCATTGATTTGGTTGAAGATTGATTGAAAAATTGGGTTTTTTCTTTTTTTTTTTGGATCTAGATTAAAAAAAAATTGGGTTGCTGATTTTTTGAATTAATGGGTAGAAATTAATTTTTCTTCACTCTCCAAGATCCGATTCAAACGATCTATGCTCTGATACCAATTGTTAGAATTTTGGGTGATTAAACTTAGATGATTTTGAAGAATTTTGATAATGAAGGAGTGGGAACTTTTGGTTCTTCTCACTCTCTCTCTATTTTGATTAATTGAAGAGATAATACTAATTCTCTTCTTTTTGTTTTTACAACTTATGGATGTCATGCACCCACATGTGTAGTCTACACACACACAACTTAAATATAAAGTTGACACTCCAATTACACTCTTAACATAACTCACATTACTCAACACATATTCATGAAATCTACTTTGCTGATGTCCCAACACTTCTTGTAGAATTCTGTAGTGAAACTATCTGAACCCCGAGGTTTGTCACATCCTATGCGCTTAACTACATTCCAAACTTCGTCTTCAGAGAAGTTTCTTTCCATCCAAGCTCTATCCTCATCTCCCACAACTGGGAAATACGAATCATCCAAAATAGATTTTATGAATTTTTCTGAAGAAAAGAGATCAATATAGTAATTCCTAATCTCTTCTTTAATTAGATTCTGACCTAAACAGTCAACTTCATCTATCTGCAGTTTTGCAATTGTATTCCTTTTCCTTCTAGCACTTGCAATTCTATGAAAGTAACCATAATTGTTGTCACCCCACCTAAAATCATTTTGTTTGGCTCTGAGTTGTTATTTCCTAGTCTATAAACTCTCAATACTTTTAAGTTTAGTTTTGCATTATAATATATAACTAATTACTATTCAGGTTGTAGAGCATGGGTCTCTTCAAGGATATTTAGTTCTCTCATCTTCTATGTTAAATCAACTTTTTCACGTTTGAAACCACCAAACTCTAATAAACCCCAAGCTTTAATGAAGTACTTTATTTCTGCAGCTTTCGGGGAAAAAATAATGCTTGCACTTTCTTCAAACACCATTGCACACCGCCACATCTCCCACATTTTTCTGGAAATCCGTATGTTATATCCAACTTCTTTTCAGCTTAAAATAGGGTTTGCTACTTATAGTAGGACCAATAATCACCATTAAAGGATTGTGATCGGAAATAGTTCTTGTAAGAGCACGTTGTAGTGCACCGGGAAAAGCTTCATCAAATCCAATATTGAAAAGAAATCCATCCAATCTGAAAATGAGAGGGTCAAACTGATTATTGGACCACGTATATGAACCACCAATGAGAGGTTGATCTATCAACTATTGCTGAAGATTGAAGTGATTGATGAAATCAGAATTTCTACTATATCCTTCACCTGTGTTTCTTTCATTATCCGACTTGATGGATTTAAAATCTCCAGCCATGCACCATGGCCCATTCCACCAGTGGCTTATCTCATTTAAGTCATCCCAAAATGAATCTCTAGGGTTATACTCACAAGGGTTGTATACGTTAGTTATGGCCCATTTAAACCCATTGGCTCTGTTTGATATCAATGTAGAATTGTTGTTGAAACCAAGCTCTTTTATCTTCCTTAACAAATTTACTATTGTTGAAAGAATTCCTCCACTAGCACCCACAGAAGGGATATAAGACCAATCAAATTAGTCATCATACCACAACTTCCTTATGAACCAGCTAGAGAAACACATCACCTTAGTTTTTTAAAAATACAAACAGCACATCTCTGATTTGCAATCAAATTTTTAAGAGTTGTTATCTTGTCAAAATAGTTTAACCCCCTGACATTCCAACAAACGGTTATAAAATCCATTTCCACCATTTTTATAAACAATGTATGTATTGTTTATATGCCAAGTTAACGATAGAGTCAACAGTTTTCTCAATTACCCCCCACACACATAATTTTTTTCAGCAGATTTAGCATCAAACATTTTTTTTCAAAATAGCATCTTCGATATCATTCCTATTGGTGCCTCCAGGTGAATATTCATTAGAGCATTCGGTATCTCTACTGTAAGAACTCTCCCCTACGTGAAAAACATTAAATATTGATCATGAATTATCTGTTAGACTTTATGTTGCGTTGTTTCCATACTCGCTCAACTTCTCTGGGTCTTAGAAATATAAATCCATCTCTCTTTTTCATCTTCTCTAATTACCTGACCCGATCCATGCAAAATTAGGTCAGTAATAGAATTAGGACTTACCACCCTTGGACTAGAAGCATCTTGACCCTCCGTTCTTCCCTTAAACATCGCACATAAGAAATCAAATTTTAGATTTTCAGAATTTTCAAAAATCAATAGCTCCTTAAATCTCTCATTAAAGTCACGTACTTTCCTGAGATATTCAGTATTTTAAGAGCTGAGATATAAGAGGATAATCGACATCCCATTTAACTATTAAAACAACCTTCTCTCCACCTATCTCCATCAGCAACACCACTGGAATACCTTCAAAACCACCATCAATGGCGATTCTAAAGAAATGAAAGCCTTTTCTTGCTTAATTTGTAAAGTATCCAAAGAAATTTTGATCAAGCCGCTCAGTTCATTACCTATTTTTGTGAAGTTATCGGAGTTCCACATGGAAATCCTCTTATCTTAAGCCATTTTTCCTTCATGTTGAAAAAATCCACGGAGTATATTTTCTCCTTTCTGGGGTTTTTATTTTTATAACAAGAAGAGTCGATTCTTGTATCTCCTTTTGTTCCTTAAGATGTTAATGCATATTTAGGATCAATCTCTACAACATTTGCATATTTTAATAATTATGCCTCTATGAACCCAAATAATTAGAGACCAAATCAGCCTCACTTTTTTGACCTCTCCAAACTCTGCCTCACTTTTTTTTCAATCTTAGGATTTGATCCAGTTTGTGAGTGTGCTAATTGTACTTCTCCGCTGTCCAAGGACGAATCTATCATCTTTCCCCTTGGGGCTGGGATTTATTGATTAGTGGACTTTTTTCTTTTTGCCATTTTTAGAGTTAGATTTAAATTTTAGTTTATATTTTAATTCCATGATAACTGGTATTCGTTCAAAGAACAACTCGGATGATGAAAGGTCTTGATAAATCCCAATTAATGGAGATGTTTACGAAGACTGGAAGTAGTTCTAGCATTGGAGGAGGAAGAAGCAGCGGCAGTAGCGATGAAGTTACGTTTGAGAAGAATAGTGAAGATGGATAGAAAATCTTTACAATCGAAGAAGACTATGTTGGTACCTTTAAAATTATTAAAATGACTGAACGAAGGAATGAAGGATACAAATCGTGGCTTGCTTTCAACCCAAAGATGATGGCATCGCTAAAAAAAACATTAGAATTCGCAACTGCACATGGAGAAGTAAAAAGGCTCTGTCACTGTTGTTGAATGATGTTTTCTAGATACCAAGAGAAAGGTGTTGTAAAAGCGACTAATCTTCTACATGTTTTATTCGAACGACTGATAACGGTAAATATTTCATAAAATAAAAATAAGAATACTAAGACTTCATAGCCTTAACATCGATGAAAGAAATCAATGTCCAACAATTGTATTCATCAGATTAGAAAGGTAAAGAGTATAAATGATTGAACGAAGGAATGAAGGATACAAATCGTGGCTTGCTTTCAACCCAAAGATGATGGCATGGCTAAAAAAAACATTAGAATTCGCAACTGCACATGGAGAAGTAAAAAGGCTCTGTCACTATTGTTGAATGATGTTTTCTAGATACCAAGAGAAAGGTGTTGTAAAAGCAACAAATCTTCTACATGTTTTATTCGAACGACTGATAACGGTAAATATTTCATAAAATAAAAATAAGAATACTAAGACTTCATAGCCTTAACATCGATGAAAGAAATCAATGTCCAATAATTGTATTACTGTATTAGAAAGGTAAAGAGTATAAATGATAGTTGTGCAAACATGCTAGCTAAATTTGAACTACTCAAAGCCATTTAAAAAAATTAAAGAATAAATCAATATAATAAAATTGAACATATAAAAATAAAAACTGCATGTGGGACGTAGATGCGCATTTTACTATAAACTACATCCAAAGGATAGAAATCTTCTTCTCATGCAAGTGAAAGTAAGAGCTTAACAATAGACACAAGGATATACGTGGTTCGGTATGATTACCTACGTCCACGGGGTGAAAGGATGAATCTTATTGCTTCAAGGTGTTACAATGGTGTCACTCTATGAGTTGAACTCTCTTCCTTACCCAATGAACTAATTCTCCACTTTCTTTCTCTTTTGTGCGATTACAAGTCTCTCTCTCCAAAATTACAACCTAACTCTCTTGGGTACAAGTTCTTCTATTTATAGGGAAGGCTACATACAACTAAACTATGGTGTTGGTCACGATATATCTATCATGAAGTCCTTGTATGGCCACCAAGATCGATCGTCTTCTTCCACATATATGGCCGATGTAATTTGGTTCTTCGGCAGCCTCTTATCCGAGACGATCCTTTTAGGTGCTCTCTTGGTGCGATGTCGCCCCTTCAATCCTGTCGCCCTTTTAGTTGGCCGATACGGCTGTTGATGGTGGTTTTTAGACAAAGGGTAAAATCGTAAAACCCTGAATAACCTAATGTCACCGGTGACACATTTATTAGAACATTTAATGCATGTAGTCAGTAATTAATAGGGGGTATTTTTTCAAATTAGGGTTACAACGAGCAAAACCCTAATTCCCCTCCATGCCAATGGCAAATCATGCCAGCCACCCACATCTAGCCCAAGCTAGCCGTGCCATGCCAAACGCACTCTGCCTTGGCCCTAGCTATGCTAATCACACCAACCTCGCCAAAGCATGCGAACCATGCTAGCCGCACCTCCGTGCCAATGGAAAATCCTGCCAGCCACACCTAGCTCAAGCTAGCCGCGCCATGCCAAACACACTCTTCCTTGGCCCTAGTTATGCTAGTCACACCAAACGCGGCAAAGCATGCCAACCATGCTAGCCGCACCTCCGTGCCAATGGTAAACCATGCCAGCCACACCTAGCCCAAGCTAGCCGCACCTCCGTGCCAATGGAAAATCATGCCAGCCACACCAACCACGCCAAAGCATGCGAACCATGCTAGCCGCACCTCCGTGCCAATGGAAAATCATGCCAGCCACACCTAGCTCAAGTTAGCCGCGCCATGCCAAACACACTCTGCCTCGGCCCTAGATACGCTGGTCACGCCACGCCAAGACAAACACATTTACCTTGGCCCTAGCCACGCCATGCCAAAGTAAAGACTACGCCGGGGCTTGCAAACCATGCAACCTAGGGCCAAATCGTCACGCATGCCATTGGCACATGCCAACACGCATCGCCGGGTAGCTTTTTCTCCACTGTGTCGGGCCCTAATGGCCGAGCATGCCATTGGCACATGACAACACGCTCGCCGGTAGCTTTTCTTACCAAGTCGTGGACCTAATGGCCGAGCATGCCATTGGCACATGCCAACACGCTCACTGGTAGCTTTTCTTACCAAGTCGTGGCCCTAATGGCCGAGCATGCCATTGGCACATGCCAACACGCTTGCTGGTAGATTTTCTTACCAAGCCGTGGTCCTAATGGCCATGCATGCCATTGGCACATGCCAAAACCCACGCTGGTAGCCTAACTTGCAAACCGTGCAAACTACCACCAAGGCATTCCACACATGCCACACACGCCACTAGCAGCTCTGGCACTGCCACTTGCACTCAACGTACAACCTACCACCAAGGCATTCCACACATGCCATTGGCACATGCCACACATGCCACTAGCAGCTCTGGCACTGCCACTTTCGCTCGAGGTACAACCCGCAACAAAGGCATTCCGCACATGCCACACGTGCCCCTAGCAGCGCCACTTGCACTCAAGGTGCAACCAACACTCGAGACATCAACACAAACCGGGGGATGCTTTCCAGGGTCTTGGTTTGGCGGTCACAATTTTGTAGCGACACTACGCTCACATTAATAAAGCGTGAATATGAATAAAGCGGTCAAATAAATGAGGAAATAATGGTGAAAACGTTTTCACCCATAAACACCTTGCGGTTACCACCTCCTCCCATTATTTCACCCTTTACTCTCTTCCTTCATGAGGCCAGGGTGTTTCAATCTCGACTTGTATAAATAGGTCTTACCTATTTCCACCAGACAACAAGTCTCGGCCGAGAAAATACAACACTTCCGTAAAAGGCAACTTTGCAAGCTCTCCAAAAGCTTTCATATCTTGCAAGCTTCCTTAGCTTTCACTTTCTGATACAAGTCGAGACACTACTCTCCCATAATTATTCTGGTCTCAACACCTTTCTTTGCTTCCCTCCCCAAATCAACCCTTCTCCTCCACTTTGTGACCGAAGCAAGTCTGGAACGGCCATTTCTTATTTTAGGCCAGACTTGTACAAATTGATCTCTCGAATCTATAAAGTGCTCACGTGCAGCACATTTGTTTAGGGATTAAACCATTTTCTCACTCACCTACCGAATTTACCAAAATCGGCGGAAACGATTTTTACCCATAAACAAC
>JAJJWX010005234.1:0-103792 GCA_023529315.1 Papaver bracteatum | reverse complement strand
CCCAAGACCTATTTCTCCCTAGATATTTTTTCATTTGAATGAATAAAACATTAGTCCCATATAGACTAAAACACTAAGAGTTTTAGACTTAAATAGCATTGGTTTAGCCTTAAGGGCATGGCCCTTTGGGTCTTTAGACCTTTGTGTATGGGGAAAGCCCTAGACTATGGATCCCAAGACCTATTTCTCCCTAGATATTTTTTCATGTGAATGAATAAAACATTAGTCCCATATAGACTAAAACACTAAGAGTTTTAGACTTAAATAGCATTGGTTTAGCCTTAAGGGCATGGCCCTTTGGGTCTTTAGACCTTTGTGTATGGGGAAAGCCCTAGACTATGGCAAGGTTGCCTAAACCTTATTGCAGTTCTTATTGCCTTTCCGTTCGTGCGGTGCTTGGCCTTGAAGCTCTGCCTTCGGCTCGCGAGCGAGGAGGCGAGGGCGAGGGCGTGGGCGTGGGAGTGGGAGTGGGAGTGGGTGTGGGTGTGGGTGTGGGTGTGGGTGTATCCGACCCATCCTTTCTTTTTGCTGAAATTTACCACACGCTTCTCCCACACATGTAAAGAATTTTATTCTTTGCCTTCTCGGTTTGGATATCCGACTGACCCTGAAAGCATCTTTAGTCACACACGGTTAATTCTCACGCGTGAATTCTCTTAACTTTTTTTCATCGTAAAGAATCTTTAATCTCACGCGTGTGGACACCTGTGCATCTCACGCGTGTGGACACCTGTGCACAGAGATTTCTCGTCGAGAAGAATCTTACCCGACAGATGCGTTTTTTACTGTTATTTTAACATACCATTCAGAACTCTTATCTTCTGAATTTCTCCTTCTTCTCTAATTATTTTCAGAAACTTAAGTTCTTATTAATATTTGTCTTAAAACTCAGAAAACGTTCAGTTCTTTTCTTAAACAAGTTGTAGTTTACGAAACATAATTTTGTATAACTACTTCTTGATTTACGAATTTTAGTTCACGAAAATATAGTTTACGAAACATAAAATTGTTTTTACATTACTCAGAAACAATTTGTATTTTCAATTTGAGTTTTTGTTTTTACTTTTGTCTTTGCCAAGTTCTAGGGTTCTCTCTGTGTATGCTACACATAGAGGAGAACTAACAGTAGTTGTATCCTGGAGGTAATTTGTTAATTGCTATAGCATCTCAGAGGAGTAGCAGGCAATATTACCTTTAGCTCAGCGTATCTCATACGTGCCTCTACTAAGTTTATTGAGTTGTTTGTTACTACTATCAGTGTAATCTAAGTATTATTTCCCATTTGCATTCGATTATTGTAATTAATTCCAACAATCTAAAGGTAATACTTGCCTTATTGTAATATTGTAATAATGTAATATTCTTTGTTGTAAGAACATGGGAAAGAATACTGTAGAAAAACCACCAAAGTTCAGTGGTAAGGACTTTAAGAGATGGCAGTCTAAAATGTTATTCTTCCTAAACGACCAAAGGTTAGATGGATATGCTTTAGAAAAACCCTCGAGAAAACTTCATCGCCGTGGTAATGAAGATAAATTGGACAAGTGGAATATGAAGAATTATTTGTGCAAGAATCATATTCTTAACTGTCTTGATGACTCCTTGTATGACTTCTATAATGCAAAAGAAGATTTTAATGCTTTTGATTTATGGGAAGCTCTAGAAGAAAAATATCATCTTTGAAGCTGCTGGAAGTAAGAAGTTCTTGATGGCTAAGTTCTTAGAATACAACATGACTGACGAAAAGCTTTGGTAGAACAGGTTAAGTCGAACTTCAACTCCTCATCAGCGAGATTCTTGCTGAAGGCATGACTTTTGATGAAGCTCTACAAGTATCGGCTGTGATTGAAAAGCTTCCACCCTCATGGAGCGAATATAAGAGGAGGCTGTGACACAAGACTCGTGAAATCACCATGGTGGAGCTTGGCAAAAAGATCCAGGTTGAGGAGCTTATGTGCAGCAAGGACAAGAGCATGATGCTGAGCAAAAACATGTCCAACAAAGCTCATGTTTTGGACGATAAAGCTGCTTCAAAGAAAATTCTGGAGAATCCAAAAAATGGGTAATAGACGTGACAGACGTCGAAAACCCGAGGTAACAATTTTAAGCCTAGAGGTGGTGTCACTAAGCACACCATCAAAGGCGACTGTTTTAATTGTGGTAAACCTGGACATATGGCTAAAGACTGTAAGGCCCCTAAAAGGATCAAATATGATCCAAAACAGAAAAATAAGGCAAACATAGTAGAGGACTCTGGATATTTCACTGGCATGGTGTCCGAAAGTCGACCTTGTCTCTAGTATGACTAATGTGAGAGACTGGTGGCTTGATTCTGGAGCCACCAAGCATGTCGTAAATTCGAATGCTTTCTCCTCCTATGCCATAGTAGGAGATGATGAGAAACTGTTCATGGGAAACTCTTCCACCGCGAAAGTGGTGGGGAAAGGAAAAGGTCGAATCTGAAGCTAACTTCGGAAAAACTCTCGCATTGAATGACGTATTCTACGTCCCAGGACATATGCAAAAATCTTATCTCGAAACCATCCTGCTAGGAAAAGGTTTTAAAATTGTTGCTGAGTCCAATCTGTTGTGATTTCTAAGCATGGTGAATTAAAATAGGAAAAGGTTATGTTACCGATAACATGATTAAGCTTAGTGTATCTGATTTGAAATTGAATGTTAATGCATCTTCTTCTGTTTATGTTTGTGACTCCTCACATGTTTGGCATGATAGACTTGGGCATGTTAATTTCAAATCGCTAGAAAGACTTGCTAATTTAGGTTGCATACCAAAAATAAACTTTGATAAAAAACAAAGATGTGAAATCTGTGTTGAATCTAAATATGCAAGAAAACCATTTAATAAAAGTGTTGAACGTAGAACAGTTCCTTTGGAATTAATACACTCGGATTTAGGAGACTTGAAATCAACACCAACAAGAGGTGGTAGAAAATGGTATATCACTTTCATAGATGATTACTCACGATCTGTCAGTTCATCTTCTTAGAAGTAAAGATGAGGCCTTAGAGGCTTTCAAGTTTTATAAACTTGAAGTAGAAAACAAAAAGGAGTTAAAATTAAAACTCTTAGGCCAGACCGTGGCGGTGAGTATATGATACCCATAGGTGAGTTTTGTAAACATAATGGAATCATTCATGAAACAAGCTGCACCATATTCAACAGAATCGAATGGTGTAGCTGAAAGAAAAATAGAACACTCATAGATATGGTAAATGCTATGTTGACAAGTTCAGGGGTTATCTTCGAACTTGTGGGGGAAGCTATCCTCTCTGCTTGCTATATTTTGAACCGAGTTCCATTTAAAAAATCGATAAAACTCCTTATGAATTGTGGAATGGTAAACAACCTTCTTATGCATACTTTAAAGTGTGGGGGTGTTTGGCCAAGGTGGCCATTCCTCTTCCCAAGAAAACTAAAATAGGACCTAAAACAGTCGATTGTGTTTTCTTAGGGTATCTGAGCATACAATTGCATACAGGTTCATGGTCATCGATTCATGACCAGCATTGGTCAGAACACCATATTATAATCTAGAGATGCTGTGTTTTATGAACACATATTTCCTTTAAGGTCTGGACCTCGGAAAAGGGTCCATGATGACCTCCCGGATGTTCCATCGACTAGTCAAACTCCAACTTTGGAGTATGAGACTGAACCAACAAGAAGTAAGAGGGTTAGAATCGAAACAAGTTTTGGCCCAGATTTTTTGACTCTTACGGTAGAGTATGAACCCCAAACCTATAAGGAAGCTATGACTTCTCCAGAAGCTCCTTTCTGGGAAGAAGCTTCATTAAATGAATGGGAGTCCATTCAGAAAAATGAAACTTGGGAGCTTGTAGACTTGCCTCCTGGAAGTAAATCCATAGGTTGCAAATGGGTGTTCAAAAGGAAACTTAGAACAGATGGAACTATAGATAAATATAAAGCTAGGTTGGTAGCTAAAGGCTATAGACAACGGGAAGGAGTAGATTTCTTTGATACCTATTCACGAGTCTCTAGAATCACCTCGATTAGAATGTTGATTGCTATTGCTTCAATTTATGATTTGCATATACATCAGATGGATGTTAAAACTGCTTTTCTATATGGTGAATTGAATGAAGAAATTTATATGGATCAACTTTGAAGGCTTTATAGTAAAAGGTTATGAATACAAAGTATGCAAGTTAAACAAATCTCTTTACGGTTTAAAACAAGCACCTAAACAATTGGAATGAAAAATTTGATCATGTTATGATAACTAATGGTTTCAAGGTTAATGAATCTGATAAATGTGTTTACATTAAATCTTTGTATGATTCTCATGTTATTGTTTGCCTATATGTTGATGATATGCTCATATTAGGCGCAACCTTGATATTATTAATACCATTAAAAGCATGCTTAGAGATAATTTTGACATGAAAGACTTAGGCCCTACTGATGTACTCTTAGGGATGAAAATCAGAAAGACGTCTGATGGATATAGTCTTAGTCAATCTCATTATGCTGAAACCGTATTAAAGAGATTTAATTATGAAAATGCTAAACCTGCGTCTACTCCATTTAATCCCACTTGTAAATTGAAAAAGAACAAGGGTGAGGGGATTGATCAACTTGAGTATTCTCGCATTATTGGTAGTCTTATGTATCTTATGAACTGTACAAGACCTGATATTGCTTACTCTGTGAGTAGATTAAGCGGTATACTTGCAACCCAGTAGGGATCACTGGAATGCTCTCTTCAGAGTTTTACGTTACACGAGAGGGACCTCAAACTATTGCTTAAGTTTTGGGAAGTATCCTGCTGTCTTTGGAAGGGTATTGTGATGCCAACTGGATATCGGACTCGAAGAGTGCAAATCTACTAGTGGGTACATCTTCTTGCTTGGAGGTGCGTCTGTCTCATGGAAGTCTACCAAACAGACATGTATAGCTAAATCCACTATGGAGTCCGAGTTTATAGCCTTGGAAAAAGCTGGAGAGGAAGCTGAATGGATGCGATGTTTCTGGGAGGAATTCCACTCTGTCCCAAGCTTGTGTCTTCAATCGCCATCCACTGTGACAGTAAAGCTGCACTTGGTTGCGCAAAGAACAATGTATACAACGGAAAGTCTATACATATACGAAGAAGACACAAGACGGTGAAACAACTACTCTCTCTTTGGTATTATCTCGATAGACTTTGTAAAATCCAAAGATAATCTTGCAGATCCTTTGACGAAAGGTTTACCGAGAGAGGAAGTTAAATCCACATCGAGGGGGATGGGACTTAAGCTCATAGAATAAATCACCATGAAGGATACTCAACCTTGTGATTGGATTTCCAAGATCAAGGTTCAATGAGACAACTAATTTATGGTGATATTGGTAAAGCACTATCTTTGTCCCTCCCTATGGTGTAATCATGTGATAGTGCAGCCTGCAGATTTACAGGATGATCTTTTGAGATCTTAATGGGTTCCATGGCTTTGATTAAAGCGGGGTGTGGCAGGACACTCTTTATGGACCCACCTTTGTGGATGTTGGAAGTGTGGCCGCTTCCTATGAGAATATGAGCTGATTCTCTAGAGACATTCATTAAGTCCGGGATTTTAGCCCACGGCCAAAATGGGCACAACCGCAAGAGCTTGGCAGCTGTTTTCTTCGGTTGAGGCATCAAGTGTGGTTGTTATTTCTGAATTGCATTCTTTGTTGGCGGTTCAAGACATTGTGTTCACCGTATCAACAAGAAGTTTAGGTAACCTCTCACTAAGTTAAGGTTCAATCTTTGGGACACCTTAGCCTATTTTGTTGCCTTATGTTTTATCGTGTTTTATCGACATGTTTTATTATTCATGTGGGGGATTGTTAGAAAAAAAATGTTTTGTTTTAATAAAAAAATGCTTGGACCATGTTTTGATCCCAAGACCTATTTCTCCCAAGATGTTTTTTCATGTGAATGAATAAAACATTAGTCCCATATAGACTAAAACACTAAGAGTTTTAGACTTAAATAGCATTGGTTTAGCCTTAAGGGCATGGCCCTTTGGGTCTTTAGACCTTTGTGTATGGGGAAATCCCTAGACTATGGCAAGGTTTCCTAAACCTTATTGCATTTCTTATTGCCTTTCCCGTTCGTGCGGTGCTTCGCACAGAAGCACGCACGCACGCACGCTCGCTCGGCTCGGCTCGGCTCGGCGTGGGCGTGGGCGAGGGCGAGGGCGTGGGAGTGGGAGTGGGAGTGGGAGTGGGAGTGGGAGTGGGAGTGGGAGTGGGAGTGGGTGTGGGTGTGGGTGTGGGTGTGGGTGTATCCGACCCATCCTTTCTTTTTGCTGAAATTTACCACACGCTTCTCCCACACATGTAAAGAATTTTATTCTTTGCCTTCTCGGTTTTGGATATCCGACAGCCACTAGAAGCATCTTTAGTCACACACGGTTAATTCTCACGCGTGAATTCTCTTAACTTTTTCATCGTAAAGAATCTTTAATCTCACGCGTGTGGACACCTGTGCATCTCACGCGTGTGGACACTGTGCACAGAGATTTCTCGTCGAGAAGAATCTTACCCGACATATGCGTTTTTACTTTGTTATTTTAACGGATGCTTTTTGCTTTTACTCGTCCGAAAATTGAACATGATTTACGGATCTGTGTATCAAACGTTCGAATTCTTACCTATAAATACGAGTTAAGGCTTTCTTTAAAAACATACCATTCGAACTCTTATCTTCTCGAATTTCTCCTTCTTCTCTAATTATTTTCAGAAACTTAAGTTCTTATTAATATTTGTCTTAAAACTCGAGAAAACGTTCAGTTCTTTTCTTAAACAAGTTGTAGTTTACGAAACATAATTTTGTATAACTACTTCTTGATTTACGAAATTTTAGTTCACAGAAATATAGTTTACTGAAAACATAAAATTGTTTTTACATTACTCGAAACAATTTGTATTTTCAATTTGAGTTTTTGTTTTTACTTTTGCTGCCAAGTTCTAAGGGTTCTCTCTGTGTATGCTACACATAGAGGAGAACTAACAGTAGTTGTATCCTGGAGGTAATTTTTTAATTGCTATAGCATCTCAGAGGAGTAGCGTGGCAATATTACCTTTAGCTCAGCGTATCTCATACGTGCCTCTACTAAGTTTATTGAGTTGTTTGTTACTACTATCAGTGTAATCTAAGTATTATTTCCCATTTGCATTCGATTATTGTAATTAATTCCAACAGGAATTGCTCTAACTTATATAATCTTGTTAGCTTATAATTGATGATATGCTGTCTTGTAACTATTAGTTGAGACCCTCACGTGCAGTTTTGACCGTGTAGAATTTCTTTTCGGTGTGAACTTGGCAGTTTGTACCCCAAATTGTAACGCCATGTTTATAGTCCTAAAGCATTAGGCCTATTCCTATGCACATGCCAAAACATGATATTTGGCATATATGCACCCACTATGGGTATACCAAACTGCCAAACTCATATGCCAATATGTTATTTCTGGCATATAGGCATACACGACAGAGTTTCCAGCGAGCGATAGAGTCTCGGTCGCTCGATAGTCAACACATCGCTTGTTGGTCTTGAAATCACCAGCCTTAGTCAAGCTGTCGCTCGCTACTATGATAATCGCTCATCAGATCTTTATCTAACATCTACCATTTTCCCCCTATAAATACTTGATTTATACCAATTCCATTTCCAACCCAACTTCAAATTCATTTCACATGCCTAGTGCTCGCATAACCGAAGTGGATTTTACTCCAGAGGAAGATGTTTATCTAATTCGACGTTGGGTTTTAGTTGCAAGCGATAGAGATTTCACTTTAGAGACTTTTAACTTATGGGACACTGTGTATCAAAGGTTTACGGCGTTAAGTCATGTAAATCCAACAAGAACAAATAAGTGTCTTCAAAATCGTTATTGTTTCATCAATGACAATGTTAGAAAGTATCAGCAAATTATGTGGTTGATAAAAGGGGATAATCCTGGGTTATCAAATGAAGAACTAAAAATTAGAGATCGTACCAAATTCGCCGAAGACAATGGAAGATAGTTTAGTCATGACGAATGTTATGAACTCTACAATATTCATGTGCAGGGATTCAAATTATAAGTATCGTGTTATGCAATCAAGGTTAATTTTTAATGAAATGTAAAACTAGTTTCAATTTAAATATTAATTTAAAAGATAGTTTCCATTAATTAAAAAAAACAAAATTACAACTTCATTTCCTTGTCCATTTAAAAGAAAACATTTAAACTACTCATTTCTTTGTCCATTTCATCCCGGACCAAAGATCCAACTGCCTGCATTTTATGGATCCATAGAGTTGTTCAAAAAATTAGTTATGCTGCCGGTTTGAGACTCGCTTGATGCTTGAGTCTCATCAGAATCACCATAACCTTGATAATAAATAGGAGTAGGGGGTATGGGAACACGATACAAATCTTGAAATACGTGTGGTTGATATTGTTGCTGGAATGGTTGAAATGTTTGTAGTCTTACACCATCGTTCTAATATAACTTGAACACCTTGAGGCCTGTGGTTTCTAGGTTGTATTTGATATAGATGTCGCCAAGGATACCTTCTAACTCTATCTTGAAAAGCAAGGGGAAGTGATTGAAAAATTGTACGTAACTCAGTCCATCCACCTCTTAGATTTATCGCGTTACATCGCTCCTCATGATCAGAAAGGTGATTAGAGAATACACCTTCACTGGATACTTGTCTAACATTATTAAACTCATAATTTGTATCAACAAAGAAACTTACTCCACTGCCTGGGGTACTAGTACATCCTTTCGCTTTTCTTTTTTTTTTTTCTCTCCATATTTGTTTAAGAAAAATCAAAAGATAATCGTTTAAGTTTAGAACAGAAGTTTAAGAATTTAGATGTTTTGAGAAGAAGAATTGAGAAGAGTTAAGAAGATAGGTGCGGTATTTATAGGCGTCGGAAACTCGAACGATGGTGATATTAATTATATCGTTAGCGATAGAGTAAATTTCGAGCGATATTAAGAATATCTCCAGCGATCTTTATCGCTGGAGATATTATTAATATCGCTCGCAAGAAATTCGATCGCTCCATGGTTTTCCCATAGTGGCATAAATGGTTTTCCATGCCACCTGGTATGCCAAACGCCATTTTTTGGGCATGTGCATAGGAATATGCCTTAGGTTGCGACTTTTCTAACCAGTCGGATTGACTATGAAAATGGGAAAAATCCGTTGGCGACAACATACATTACCGTAATGTAACATGCAGAGTATGAAAATAGGTACTGCATTTTATTTTATTTTATTTTTGGTAATAAGGTATATCATTGAAAGAAATTAGGACTCAAAAAGAGACATAGGTACAATAGGAGTAGAGCCATCTAATATAGGAGTTTGAGGTTTCCCAATATTAGATTTATCTACTAAAAGTTGTTTTAAGCTACATATGGGAGGAGAAGACTCCCATTCGATAACAGAATTTAAAGGCCTAGCAAATTTTGCTTAAACATCCGCAACTTGATTTCCAAGTCTAAAAACAAAATTGAAACCCAAAAAATTGTGATAGAGTTGAGCTATTCTACTAGCTTCATCACGATAGGCTTTAGCACGCCAGGAAATATCCAGAGAATGCCCATGTAAGTAGTTGAAAATTCTTTCACACTCACCTTCAATGCTGAAACTTCAAATCTGCTTTTCCTTAGCCCAAATTTCCGCCTGCAAAACTCCTATAGTATATGCTTCTTGTGGATCCGCGCTTGCGGATTGCCCCGCTCTTCCTCCTTCACACTTTCCTGCATCATTTCTTAAAATTAAAGCATAACTTGATGGTAATAAATCATATATCCAAGCTGCATCTACATTTATCTTTAGGGTATATTTGTTAGGCTCCTTTCATGTATGTTTTTGCTTCTTCTTTTGCATCCCCTTAGTTTTAGGATTTTTCCTTTTCCTTGTTGACCAAAAATCTAAGTGTCCCTGAATTTCTAATGCTAGGCTTCTAGATGTTTTAGATCTATTTTCAAACACCCTATCACATCTTTCTTTCCAGATAAACCACATTTTAGTTAAGAGAAGTTCTATGGATATGTCTCTCCTAGGGTTATCCAACCAGTT
This sequence comes from Papaver bracteatum, assembly GCA_023529315.1. Taxonomy (NCBI): domain Eukaryota; kingdom Viridiplantae; phylum Streptophyta; class Magnoliopsida; order Ranunculales; family Papaveraceae; genus Papaver; species Papaver bracteatum. Next base: position 93,695 of record JAJJWX010005234.1, on the reverse strand, counting down.
ATTACAGAGATATAAAATAGTACTTAAGATGTTTAAGGATAAGTGAACTATATTAGGTGCTGATTCCCAAATTTCCATGGCATTAGGGCATTGAAATAAGAGATGTTCAGTTGTTTCTACTTCTACTTGACACATAGTATAATGAGGCACTACATCTTTGACTTTTCCAAAAAACTTAGCTTTAGTTGGCAATGCATTTTGCAGACATTTCCAAAGAAACAACTTAATTCTTTCAGACATATTCCAATTTCATAAGGATTTCCAAAAAGATTCTCATAATGATAGACTAACTATATCTTATCTCGATTCATTTAATTTATCATACATGGATTTGACTGTGAATTCACCTGATTTTGTTAGCGTCCATCTGAGTTGATAATTTTTAAGGGTTTGATTATTATCTTTAAACAGATAAATATTACTTATTTTTTGAGCAACTTCATCTGGAAAGGAAGAAGAAATTAATTGAATATTCCACTTACAGGTTTCTATGTTAATCAAGTATGAGACCCAAATTAAGTTACTGTTGCTATTTGTTTTGAGGTTTTCTATAGTGCCCCCTAGACCTGAGATCCATTTATCATTCTAAATTTTTATGTCCTGACCATGACCTACTACCCAAACACTATACTGTTTAACAAGTTCTAGACCTTGTCTAATACAGTTCCAGGTACTGCTTGATAAGGGGTGACTTTTCATTTCCTCATTACGAAGAAAAATATAAATAAACGTGTGGTACTCCTACGTCTATATGTTGGAGATATACATAACATAAGTATCATGGTAAGGTCCCATTTGACATTTCTCTCATTTTTCAAGTTCTGGTAACTATATTAGAGTTTTATTCCAGTTGTTTCTGGATTTTTCGAAGAAAAATAAACAGTTGAATCATTAAAGAAAATTACAACTTTTAGTATTGATACTTACTTGGACATGAAAGTTAAGATTTCAATTTTTTCTTTGCAGCAGCAAGTAAAAGAGTTCATTTGAGCCTTGTAAGTTAAGCCCTCACCAATTAGGAAAATAATATTTTTATAATTATTTTGTTTCCTTTTCCATATCCGTTAGACTATTCATACATTCTCTAATAGATTTTTTCTTTCAATCAAAAAATTAATTACTGGGGAAGATATGTGTTTCGGTTTCGTATTCAATATTCATACGTTATACAAAAACTAACAAATTATAAATTTGCACACACTTATCGGATTGGGTTGGTCGAGGCGAGGTAATCATCTTTCGTTAAAGATAAGTTATCCCCACGTATGGTGTTTACGGTTTAAGGATGGCTTCTCCCAAAATACAATGATCATCCCTTGTAGAAAGCAACACCATAATTCTACTCAGCTGACGAATGCTGATAATTACTGCATTCTTAAATGCGACACCGACTCTTGACATAAAAAATTATTTTCTTTCTGTTCAATAGCTTTTTTAATTTTTAATTTTTTAATCAATAAAGAAAGAGTTTGTTGATTTTTTTTAAAAAAAAAGGTATGAAGATTTGGGAATTTTGATAAAGTTCCCCACTTCCAAAATTCAGTTTAATAAGGTGCACCCGTTTTTTTCAACTTTTCAAAAGTGCCCTTTCTGTTTTGTTTTCTGTTAGAGTCCACTAAAATTAGTCAGAGTCAATTTATCCGGTCAATACTACCATCAAAATTACTGGCGTTTCCTTGGGAAATATGACCAGTCGAGATATGTTTAGAATAAAAAAAAGAAAGGGGTGATGAATTGAAGAAATCCGTCACCCTCTCCTCTCTTCTGCTTATGCTTCTGCTTCTCATTTTCATTCTTTTAATCCTTTTTCAAATCTCGACAACAATAATAACAAGTCATTCTCTCACTATTAGGATTTGTAGATGATGTTAAGAGTGAAATTAGGGTTTGATTTTGGTATCCATCTGTTAGGGTTTGTTGATGAAAAAAACAGTGAAGTTTATATTTGAAGGAAATCATAAGAAAATTAGTTTGATTTTGGTGGTGAAACTAAAATCAAATTTTGGTACAACAATTCAAACCGAAATCAAGGTTAGGTTTTTATACTGAATCTTATGGTGGTGAAGAAAATCAAATATAGGTCAGTTGATAGTCAGATTGAGAATAATTTTAGGGGTTTCTGATGAATTTGATGTTGCTGTAACTGAATTTGATTGTGGTGAAACTAAATTTGCTATTGGTAAAGGAAGAAGATGTGAGTTGGGTTTAAATTAAATAGGAGCTTTTGGATTTTTGTGTTTTTATTTTTTATTTTTTATGGTTTGATCTAATGTCACGGATTCTTGAGAAGTTAGGGTTTGTTGTTAATGTGAATTGAAGAATGAGGGATAACCTTGAAGATTCAGGTGAGTTCAGAGAAGGAAAATAGATGGTGATATTGATGTTAATAGGTTTGTCTTGAATCTTCTTGTGATTAAGGATTATGAATGATGAATCTGGTGGCTGATGTTGTTGATGTTTAATTGAGGTGTTGGTGAAGCTGTAGGTGGGTGTTGTGTAGGTGCAATTACATGATTTATTTGAGCCCAAGGAAGAATTGGTAGGTACAACTGATAGCTGGTGGTGATCTGAACTACAGTAGATGATGTTGAGTATGATGTGCTATGTTCAATATAAAAGAACATAATGGAGATGGATTATATGTATTCTTAGGAATGGATTGAGGGAGATAGATTGAGCAGAAAGCTTGAACGGGATGCGAGTGAAAACTGGTGTTGGTGATGAATGCATTATGTGTTGCTACAGATTCTAATGGAGTTGGCTTTGCAACAATTGCAAGAGAGGCTTTGAGTTGTGAATTATATGTATGTTAGGTTGGGTGGGTGAGAAGAAATACATGCCTGAAAATGGACAGAATAGCACCATAAGCAGACAAGACTCTGCGTGATTAATTCTTCAGTGAGTAACTGAGTCGACTCACTAAATCCTAACTCGGTGACTCAGCCGAATCCTTATTCAGACCACTATATTGAGGGCTTCTAAGTCTTTTGTCAAGTTCCAGCTAGAACTTAATGGCCCTAACAAGCAGCTAGCCGTTTTTTGAATAAAACTGTCAAATAATGGGTACTTTTGATAAGTTCGAAAAAAACGGGGGCACTTTTATTAGTATATTTTAAAACAGGGGTACTTTATCAAAATTCCCTGAAGATTTATACCATTTTCAAAGAATACACAGGCATAACAAAAACACGAGAAATAACAAACTACTTCTCTACTTATAAACAATCGAAATACATTTTTTGCCAACTTTTCATAACATCCTTGAAAGTTGGAGATTCTAAATTTCTGAAGACCAAACACGTGAATAACAAATACTTAGTTTTATATTGAACTACAATCTCAGAACTTTCCTTGCTATCAAAGGATATTTTATTCCTTTCCAACCATATACTCCAGGAAATAACCACTGAAACCATACTTCAAACCTGAAAATGTTATTTTGAAGGCATAAAAATGTTCCAAGAAAACTGAAAAGATAAAAAGCCATTTGACATTGGTAAAATCAGCTTCACTTCTTTGTTTCCTTAAAATGATTCCACATCTATCTAACAAACTCACAATGTGAGGAACAAATGACTAACAATTTCATCTTTATCACAGAAAGACATCTTTGAGGGACATTGATGCCTCTCCTACTTAACATATCTTTTGTTAGCAGGCTGTCATGAGAAACAGTTCATCGGGAAAATCATACTTTTGGTGGCAACTTCTACTTCCAAATGTAAATAAAGATGTTTGTTTGATTTTGATCAGTGGTTAAAGTAATTTAAAAAATCATAAGTAACATTTATAGAGAACTGAACTTTTGATCCATTGACCATCGTATAACATCTTATGATCCTATGTTGAGAGTGATGGAGGTTTAACATCTTTGCAAATCTGTAAAGTATCTTATTGCAGCTGCATTCAGTCTTCTTGATACGGCTAGTTTTCAAGATGCATCCTCTTCTACATATTTCTCTGCAACGCTATTAGTTTTTGCTTTAGGGACAACAAATATTTTTTGATTTTAGTGTAAAGGAATTTCGAAGAGCCAACCGCCCATACAAAAACTAGTACTTCTCAAAAGTTTACTAAAGCTCGTGTAAATCTAAAACAAGAGATTAGGTATCTCTCCACCCATATGTGACTGTTTATGGGAGAAAATCTCCTCTACCGAATTTGGTAAATTCGATGGTAGAGAGAATGGTTTATACCCTTAAAAAATGTGCTGCACGTGAGCACTTTTGATTTGAGATATCAATCTGTACAACTCTGGCCTAAACCAAGAAGATGGTCGTTCCAGATTTGCGTCAGTCACAAAGTGGAGGAGAAGGGTTGATTTGGGAAGGATAGCGAAGAAGGGTGATGAGACCAGAGAGTTCGGGCTAGGTAGTATATCGACTTGTATTAGAAGTGTAGAAGCTTGCGGAATCTTGCTAGTGATGGAAGCTTTTGAGAGATCTTGCAAAGTTTCTATCTGATAGTGTTGTATTTTTCCTGACCAAGACTTGTGTGTTTTGGCAGAATAGGTGAAACCCATTTATACAAGTGAGATTGAACGTACCTTGGCCTCATTAAGGAATTGAGTAAATGTTTCAATTAAAACAGAGGAGGTGGAAACCGTTGGCTTTATGGTGAAAAACGTTTTCACCATAAATTTCCTTATTTAATTGACCGTATTCATTCCTTGCAGGCCTTGCTTTATTGCGAGCGTAGTGTACGCTGCACGCTGTGACCTCCAAACCAAAACCCCAAGAAAGCATCCCCCAATTTGTGTTGATGTCTCGAGAGTGGGCACAAGTGGCAATGCCAAAGTTGCTAGTGAAGCGTTGCGGCATGTGCCAATGACATGTGCGGGATATCTCGACCGCAAGTTGTACTTTGAGCGTGGATGGCAATGCCAAAGTCGCTTGGTGGAGCATTTAGCATGTGCCAATGGCATGTGCGGAATGCCGTGGCCGCAAGTAGTACTTTGACTGCGAATGGCAATGCCAAAGTCGCTAGTGGAGAATGTGTGGCATGTGCGGAATGCCTTGGAAATTGGCTAGCAGGTTGGGGATAAAAGTGGCTAGTGGTTGCGTGTTGGCATGTGCCAATGGCACGCACGGCTACTTTGGCCAAGTCGCGGGTGCTACAATTGGATAGCGGCTTGGGATAGAAAGTGGCTAGTGGTAACGTGTTGTCAAGTGCCAATGGCACGTACAACCACCTTGGCCAAGTCGCGGGCGCTACAATTGGATAGCGGCTTGGAATAGAAAGTGGCTAGTGGTAACATTTTGGCATGTGCCAATGGCACGCACGGCCACTTTATTCAAGTCGCGGGCGCTACAATTGGGTAGCGGCTTGGAATAGAAAGTAGGTAGTGGTAACGTGTTGGCATGTGCCGATGGCACGCACGGCCACTTTGGTCAAGTCGCGGGCGCTACAATTGGGTAGCGGCTTGGAATAGAAAGTGTCTAATGGTAACGTGTTGGCATGTGTCAATGGCACGTACGGCCACTTTGGTCAAGTCGCGGGCGCTAAAATTAGGTAGCGTCTTGGAATTGAAAGTGGCTAGTGGTAACGTGTTGGCATTTGCCAATGGCACGCACGGCCACTTTGGCCAAGTCGCTGGCGCTACAATTGGGTAGCGGCTTGGAATAGAAGGTGGCTAGTGGTAACGTGTTGGCATGTGCCAATGGCATGCATGGCCACTTTGGTCAAGTCGCGGGCGCTACAATTGGGTAGCGGCTTGGAATAGAAAGTGGCTAGTGGTAATGTGTTGGCATGTGCCAATGGCATGCACGGCCACTTTGGCCAAGTCGCGGGCGATACAATTGGGTAGCGGCTTGGAATAGAAAGTGGCTAGTGGTAACGTGTTGGCATGTGCAAATGGCACGCACGGACACTTTGGCCAAGTCGCGGGAGCTACAATTGGGTAGCGGCTTGGAATAGAAAGTGGCTAGTGGTAACGTGTTGGCATGTGCCAATGGCACGCACGGCCACTTTGGTCAAGTCGCGGGCGCTACAATTGGGTAGCGGCTTGGAATAGAAAGTGGCTAGTGGTAACGTGTTGGCATGTGCCAATGGAACGCATGGCCACTTTGGCCAAGTCACGGGCGCTACAATTGGGTAGCGGCTTGGAATATAAAGTGGCTAGTGGTAACGTGTTGGCATGTGACAATGGCACGCACGGCCACTTTGGCCAAGTCGCGGGCGCTACAATTGGGTAGCGGCTTGGAATAGAAAGTGGCTAGTGGTAACGTGTTGGCATGTGCCAATGGGACGCACGGACACTTTGGTCAAGTCGCGGGTGCTACAATTGGGTAGCGGCTTGGAATAGAAAGTGGCTAGTGGTAACGTGTTGGCATGTGCCAATGGCACGCACGGCCACTTGGGTCAAGTCGCGGGCGCTACAATTGGGTAGCGGCTTGGAATAGAAAGTGGCTGGTGGTAACGTGTTGGCATGTGCCAATGGCACGCATGGCCACTTTGGCCAAGTCGCGGGCGCTACAATTGGGTAGCGGCTTGGAATATAAAGTGGCTAGTGGTAACGTGTTGGCATGTGCCAATGGCACGCACGGCCACTTTGGTCAAGTCGCGGACGCTACAATTGGTTAGCGGCTTGGAATAGAAAGTGGCTAGTGGTAACGTGTTGGCATGTGCCAATGGCACGCATGGCCACTTTGGCCAAGTCGCGGGCGCTACAATTGGGTAGCGGCTTGGAATATAAAGTGGCTAGTGGTAACGTGTTGGCATGTGCCAATGGCACGCACGACCACTTTGGCCAAGTCGCGGGCGCTACAATTGGGTAGCGGCTTGGAATAGAAAGTGGCTAGTGGTAACGTGTTGGCATGTGCCAATGGGACGCACGGCCACTTTGGTCAAGTCGCGGGCGCTACAATTGGGTAGCGGCTTGGAATAGAAAGTGGCTAGTGGTAACGTGTTGGCATGTGCCAATGGCACGCACGGCCACTTTGGTCAAGTCCCGGGCGTTACAATTGGGTAGCGGCTTGGAATAGAAAGTGGCTAGTGGTAACGTGTTGGCATGTGCCAATGGAACGCATGGCCACTTTGGCCAAGTCGCGGGCGCTACAATTGGGTAGCGGCTTGGAATATAAAGTGGCTAGTGGTAACGTGTTGGCATGTGCCAATGGCACGCACGACCACTTTGGTCAAGTCGCGGGCGCTACAATTGGTTAGCGGCTTGGAATAGAAAGTGGCTAGTGGTAACGTGTTGGCATGTGCCAATGGCACGCATGGACACTTTGGCCAAGTCGCGGGCGCTACAATTGGGTAGCGGCTTGGAATATAAAGTGGCTAGTGGTAACGTGTTGGCATGTGCCAATGGCACGCACGGCCACTTTGGCCAAGTCGCGGGCGCTACAATTGGGTAGCGGCTTGGAATAGAAAGTGGCTAGTGGTAACGTGTTGGCATGTGCCAATGGGACGCACGACCACTTTGGTTAAGTCGCGGGCGCTACAATTGGGTAGCGGCTTGGAATAGAAAGTGGCTAGTGGTAACGTGTTGGCATGTGCCAATGGCACGCACGGCCACTTTGGCCAAGTTACGGGCGCTAATTTTTGGCATGTGCCAATAGCATAGCGGCTTGAAAATAGAAATTGGCTAGTGATGCCTGTTGGCATGTGCCAATGGCACGCACGGCCAAGTTGACCTAGTTGCACGGTTTGCAAGCCTAGGGCACTATTTTTGGCATGTGCCAAATGGTATATCGGCTTAGTTTGGCATGGTTTCCTGTGGGTGCAGTATGTGGTTTGGTTTTTGCGTCGTTGTCATGGTGCGCAGTATGCGACTTGGTTTTGGCGTCGTTTCCATGGTGCGAAGTATGAGGCTTGGTTTTGGCGTCGTTGCCATGGTGCGCAGTATGCATCTTGGTTTTGGAATTAGGGTTCGGTGTCGAAAACCCTAATCTGGTATTTTAAAAAAATACCCCCATTAATTATTGACACCTGAATTAAATGCTCGTAGTTAATGTGTTGCTGGTAACACTAGGTCATGGGGTTTTACGATTTTACCCCTTATCTAAAATCCACCATCGACATTAAGTCCCCTGCTTAGATCGGAACAGGAGCTTTGTTGCGAGGTAGGCATAAGATGGTGCCAAGACAAGATCTGAAAAAGAAACGAGAGATTTATCTGACCTTTTTTCTGAGATGCGGACTAGAATCGGAATCCTTGTCCTTGGCAGCTTTGCATGGAGCGGGAGTTTGGCACAATTTGGCGGAAATGGACGTCTGGGAAGCATTGAGATGCTGGCGCGAGTTGAGAAATTGAGCATGCGCTTGCGGGTAGGGCCGATGGGAGATAGACGTGATAGCTAGTGCGACTTGGGCGACATTGACAGGTCGTCGCGATTGGTGGGACCGGCACAAAAGGAGCATGCTAGCTTGGGCGGTACTGGCGCAAGGTTGAGAGGCTGGTGTGGTGAGACCCGCGCAAAGAGAGTGTGCTTTGGAGGTATTGGCGCCGTTGATGGGGCTTGAGCGGTCGTTGGGAAGTTGGGAGCCTTTGTGGGCCTAAACTTCCCTTATACGCGCGGCTTTGGGAGAAAAGGAATCCTTCCCCATTATGGAAACCGCTCACATATATTATACATGAAATCCTTTCTTTTATCTTGCGCTTTGTTACTTCCTTCTTTCTTGCTAGCGGTAAAGTGATAAAGGATAAACCGGCTACCCAGGTGTGTCTTCTAGTACTTCTCTTGTTTCCCTTTGTAGGTGCAAACCCTGAACAAGGCTCCGTTTCTTAGAAAGATGTTGATAGTTCTAAACCGAACATAGATGATGAGATCTTTATCAAACCCCTCGCTCCTGCTCAGAGAAATCATCCAGATTTTGTGCCAATTTTATTGACTGATGGTAAAAATAAAAAGGAGACCCGCATAGTTCGGCCGGAGCATACCATACGGTTTTGTCTACACAAAGGAGTGTATGCCTCTTCTAGTATTGACTTCAGGATGTGTCAAAGCCCATTGCGTTCTTTTGATGTGTGGGTCGAACTTATGGTGAGTACGGAGCATATAAATTTCAACTTGACTCGAGCAAGGATTATTAATGCCGCCAGAGCTTCAGTAAGTCTCCATATTAGGAAAGATATCCCGGGCTTGGTTGCTTTCCTCTCTAGGTGGTGATCAGACACTCACATAATTATCTATAGATGGGGCGAAATAGATTTCACCTTGGAGAGCGTGGCTCTCTTGTTGAATCTTCCGGTAACCGGGGATCTTAGAAGATGCGAAATGACCTTGCTGCTAAGTTGGGAGATTTTGCCCGAAAAGACTCTACTGCGAAGTAGAAGGATTCCGTCCGGAAAGAGGATGAAAGGTGCTTTTACAGCTGGTGGATATCTCAGTGGTTTCCGGAAGAGTTGGAGGCTAGACAGAAGAGCAGCGATCTCCATGTTGCAGCATATTTGGCCCTTTGGTTGTCTAGAGACATTCTTGACGATGGTTCCGGAAAGAAGGAGATAAGGGAAGAGCTACTACCAATTATTGTGAAGTTGGAGAAAGGTGAAGTCCTCCCCATTGGCAGGCTATTCCTTGGCTCCTTGCACGCGCATCTGGATCACTTAGTCGTGAATATGCGAGTTTCGAATGGTTTCATGAAAGTAGATTCGTATGTGCACATTGTTTTTATGCAAGCGTGGTTGTGGGAGCATTTTGAAAAGTATGCCCCAAAGCCATTGCCTACGATTCCCGCGAGTTTAGGTGGCTCTCGAATTCTTCGTTGGGCGAATAAGCGTCCAAGAGTTGGTGTGATCTTGGTTAGCCTTCTTGATAAATCACACGAGATCAATTTTCGCCCGTGGGAGCCAGTTCATAGGTCCGTGACTCAAATTGATACTTTTTCTTCAGCTCCGGATGTGATTTTTTCTTCAGATGACGACTTGAGTGTTGGTGAAAACTTGTTTATTCAAAGTTGCATCCCCGGTCACAAGTCGTCTTTCTTTAGAGGGGCTTTTCAGATTTCTGAGTACAATATTGATCGCGCAGCTCGCCACATGGGTTTCGATCAGGGGGTGCCCCTAGATTGCCGGCTGGAGATTCCTGATAATTCATTGCGTGCTGCCTTCGATGTCAGTTCCCTTGGGCCAGGTATCTGTCTTCCCTTCTTTCAACCGGAAAGATCACCCTGGTGCCGTAAGCGTCTTATGATTCGCAAGTTTGTAGATGACGCGGTGGAGAATGTTCGTGGTAAGCCTTCCCAAGAGGTTTTGAATAAGTACCCAATGTTGAGAGATTTCAAGCGAAAGTCATCTGGCAATTCTGAAAGTCCCCAAGTGAAAGAGAAGAGGACAAAAAACCGTGCTGGTGGGTTTCAGACGGCTTCAAAGGATCCTCCATCAACCCTTGTGTCTTTCAGTTCTTCCAATAACCAGGTATGTGTCGCCTCTTTGCTGGTCTATTTTCCAAATGTGCGAATTTCTGCTGAAGATATGTGTCTCGTTTCTTCTAGGACTTTGGTAGTGTTAATGCTTTTGCTGCTCTTGCTTGCTGTCAGTAGACGGTAACTCCTTAGAGTAATTATGCGGTATCGAACCTTCTCGCAATGGTGATGCGCCAGAGAAAGAAGAGAGTTCGGAAGGTGAAGGTGATTCTTCCGATAGCAGCGCTGGATCCCTTTCGGAAAGTGGCTCGGTAGGTTTTGCGCCTCTTTTTATTCCTCCTCCCTTTGAAAACGTCTAACTCAAATCTTGCAGGAGGAATCTGACTCAGGAGATGGATCTGAGGTGGAGGCACATGAATACTTGCCCTTGGTGACAACAACCGTCAATGACGACCTGGAGATGAAAGTTGAAAATCCGCTTGTAGTGACTGTGACCGCTGATGAAGGCTTGGAGACGGAAGTTGATCAATCACAAAGCATGAATGCAGTTTGACCGGGAAATAATTCTCTGATTGCTGGCACAGATGCGGAAGGGAACCCTTTTCAGATTTCGGATCTGGTTGCAGGCGCCATTTTTGACCCTCCATACTTGGTTCCTTACCCAGGTCATGTGTTGGTCGGCGGTTTCAACGTGCTGCCCAAATATGAGGTGCTGTATACCAAAATCTGGAAAAATTATGGACACATGGCCACGACCAGGAAGATCACTAGTCGTATTATGTTGGTTAAACGTGTGGAAGAAGCTTTATCTTCTATTGAGGACATGTGCGGGTGACTGGCCACACCGTTTCTGAAGATGTCATTGCTAACTGGGAGCATCACCGCGACGTATGTGTGGAGTAGGAATTCAATGCTTCGTGGTTCGTCGAAAATCTTGCTGAGATTCAGAAATTGAAGGATACAGTAGTCGAATTCCCTTCTGCGGAGGAGATCACACGGCAAGAAGCGGGGGATGAGGAGTTGTCCAAGGTGTTAGCTATGAAGAGAGCGGATATTGAAAATGTGAAGGACCGTCTTGCTAAGAATATTAAACCGCTGCTGGATAACTTCCCTTGAATGTTTCTCCTTTGGATTCCATTTTGTTTATTTCGAGGAACACTTTGGGTGCTTGATTTCGGAGTCTGACTAATTTTGGTAGTTGGTTGATATTTTTTTTTTTTTTTTGAGATGTTGGATTTTTTTCTAGGATGAATGGTTTTAATATATAACTTTGATTATGCCTTGCGAAGGGAATATTATTTTTATGAAAGTGTGTGCTAGCAATAACACAAGAAGTAATGGTATGATGGTTTTACTGAGAACTCAAAAACAGATCAGATATCTTGCCCGGGCTAGACTTACTTGCTATATGGATCTTTCGTCGCAAATATGCCTATTTTTGTATAAGAAGTGGTTTTGGCGGTGACTTTGCCGGTAAGTCCTCAGTTGCTGACTTTTTCACCATAAATTTTCTTATTTAATTGACCGTATTCATTCCTTGTACGCCTTGCTTTATTGCGAGCGTAGTGTACGCTGCACGCTGTGACCGCCAAACCAAAACCCCAAGAAAGCATCCCCCAATTTGTGTTGATGTCTCGAGAGTGGGCACAAGTGGCAATGCCAAAGTTGCTAGTGAAGCGTTGCGGCATGTTCCAATGGCATGTGCAGGATATCTCGACCGCAAGTTGTACTTTGAGCGCGGATGGGAATTCCAAAGTCGCTTGGTGGAGCATTTAGCATGTTCCAATGGCATGTGCGGAATGCCGTGGCCGCAAGTTGCACTTTGAGTGAGAATGACAATGCCAAAGTCGCTAGTGGAGCATGTGTGGCATGTACGGAATGCCTTGGAAATTGGCTAGCAGGTTGGGGATAAAAGTGGCTAGTGGTTGCGTGTTGGCATGTGCCAATGACACGCACGGACACTTTGGCCAAGTCGCGGGTGCTACAATTGGATAGAGGCTTGGGATAGAAAGTGGCTAGTGGTAACGTGTTGGCATGTGCCAATGACACGTACAACCACCTTGGCCAAGTCGCGGGCGCTACAATTGGATAGCGGATTGGAATAGAAAGTGGCTAGTGGTAACATGTTGGCATGTGCCAATGGCACGCACGGCCACTTTGTCCAAGTCGCGGGCGCTACAATTGGGTAGCGGCTTGGAATAGAAAGTAGGCAGTGGTAACGTGTTGGCATGTGCCAATGGCACGCACGGCCACTTTTGTCAAGTCGCGGGCGCTACAATTGGGTAGCGGCTTGGAATAGAAAATGGCTAGTGGTAACGTATTGGCATGTACCAATAGCACGCACGACCACTTTTGCCAAGTCGCTGGCGCTACAATTGGGTAGCGGCTTGGAATAGAAAGTGTCTAGTGGTAACGTGTTGGCGTGTGCCAATGGCACGCACGGCCACTTTGGCCAAGTCGTGGGCGCTACAAATGGATAGCGTCTTGGAATAGAAAGTGTCTAGTGGTAACGTGTTGGCAGGTGCCAATGGCATGCACGTCCACTTTGGCCAAGTCGCGGGCGCTACAATTGGGTAGCGGCTTGGAATAGAAAGTGGCTAGTGGTAACGTGTTGGGATGTGCCAATGGCACGCACGGCCACTTTGGTCAAGTCGCGGGCGCTACAATTGGGTAGCGGCTTGTAATAGAAAGTGGCTAGTGGTAACGTGTTGGCATGTGTCAATGACACGCACGGCTTCGTTGGACAAGTCGCGGGTGCTACAATGGATAGCGGCTTGGAATAGAAAGTGGCTAGTGGTAACGTGTTGGCATGTGCCAATGGCATGCACGGCCAATTTGGACAAGTCGCGGGCGCTACAATTGGGTAGAGGCTTGGAATAGAAAGTGTCTAGTGATAACGTGTTGGCATGTGCAAATGGCACGCACTTCCACTTTGGTCAAGTCGCGGGCGCTACAATTGGGTAGCGGCTTGGAATAGAAAGTGGCTAGTGGTAACATGTTGGCATGTGCCAATGGCACGCACGACCACTTTGGTCAAGTCGCGGGCGCTACAATTGGGTAGCGGCTTGGAATAGAAAGTGGCTAGTGGTAACGTGTTGGCATGTGCCAATGGGACGCTCGGTCACTTTGGTCAAGTCGCGGGTGCTACAATTGGGTAGCAGCTTGGAATAGAAAGTGGCTAGTGGTAACGTGTTGGCATGTGCCAATGGCACGCACTACCACTTTGGCCAAGTCGCGGGCGCTATAATTGGGTAGCGTCTTGGAATAGAAAGTGCCTAGTGGTAACGTGTTGGCATGTGCCAATGGCACGCACGGCCACTTTGGCCAAGTCGCGGGCGCTACAATTGGGTAGCGGCTTGGAATAGAAAGTGGTTAGTGGTAACGTGTTGGCATGTGCCAATGGCACGCACGGCCACTTTTTCCAAGTCGCGGGCGCTACTTTTTGGCATGTGACAATAACATAGCGGCTTGAAAATATAAATTGGCTAGTGATGCGTGTTGGCATGTGCCAATGGCACGCACGGCCAAGTTGACCTAGTTGCACGGTTTGCAAGCCTAGGGCGCTATTTTTGGCATGTGGCAAATGGTATAGCGGCTTAGTTTGGCATGGTTGCCTGTGGGTGCAGTATGTGGTTTGGTTTTGGCGTCGTTGCCATGGTGCACAGTATGCGTCTTGCTTTTGGCGTCGTTGCCATGGTGCGCAATATGCGGCTTGGTTTTGGCGTCGTTGCCATGGTGCGCAGTATGCGGCTTGGTTTTGGCGTCGTTGCCATGGTGCGCGGTATGCGGCTTGGTTTTGTAATTAGGGTTCTGTGTCGAAAACCCTAATTTGGTATTTTTAAAAAATACCCCCATTAATTATTAACACCTGAATTAGATGCTCGTAGTTAATGTGTTGCTGGTAACATTAGGTCATGGGGTTTTACAATTTTACCCCTTATCTAAAATCCACCATCGACAGTGACGCATCATGTTTAATGGTGAATGTCGATGACACCTATTCATGACTAGTTGTCTTGTATTCTTATGGACGAAAACACATATCTCTTAAAATTTAAATTTTGAAAAACATTTTTGACCCATCCATAGTTTTGATCTATAATTTTCACATAAATAAATATGGTAAGGTTCAGAGAAATTATTAGTAATCATGAGTGGACAAAAGATAAACTTTTAAGAAGTAAAAAAACACACTTGTTTTTTCTGATTTACATTGTTATCAATTTGGCGATGAAAGAAGGCATTCATGAGTCCATGACCGTGACTGCAAGGATCGAACCTGTTGCATAATGAATTGATAGCTAAGATAGGGTGGAGGTCAAAAAAGAAACCTAACTCTCTTTGTGCTAACATTCTAAAGGCTAAATATTACCCTCACAATGATATCTTAGACATTGATAGTACACCAAAGAAGTCTGATAGCTGGATATGGAAAGGTTTGTTAACATGCATAAACCAAATAAAAAAAATATTGCTTATGGGAAATTGGAAATGGAAGAAATGTGGATATATGGGATGATTTTTGGATCCCAGATACTCCATCTCCATTGCATAAACCTCAAACTCATACTGAGGGATTAACAAAGGTTTCTTACTTATTCACTCAACACAACTCATGGGACTTGGAAAAGCTCAAAAAATATTTTGATGATCCAACTATATATAAGATAAGAAACATAAGCATTATGGGAACTGATGAAGAAGACACTCCTCGCTGGTCACTGAATGAGAAGGGTGACTTTACTGTTAAGTCTTTGTATAAGAAAATAAATACTAGCAGCAATGAAAACCAAAAACGGATTTTTTTTGGAGAATGGGCATTACTCCGTCTGTGAAACTTTTCATGTGGAAAGCAACACATGCTATCCTACCAACAAATATGAGAATAGCAGTTGTCTTACCAGACATTAACACAACCTGCAACCTTTGCAATGAGGGTCAAGAAACTCTAACCCATATGTTTCTTAACTGCAACTTTGCAACTCAGGTGTGGATGCATTTTAACATGGATAAATAGTACGTCATCAATGGAACCACAACTTTCCATGAGTGGCTAAATGACTGCTTCAAACATCAGGATAGGGATACATATAGAGTGAACTTGCAGGTTTTGTGTAGTGTCATCATGTGGTATGTATGGAAAGCAAGGTGTAACATCACTAGTTTTAGGAAGGAAATTCAAAACAGTGTAAAAACCGCAGATAGTATAACGAAGTGTATCAATAGTTATATGACTGTAAACAAAAAAGGCTACAATATAATGCATTCTTTATACTACAGTAGAATGGATGATGAAAATCTGAAAATAACAACCCAGCAAACGACGGAACAAGCACAAACTATGGCTCTGAAAATGAATATAGTCCTATCAATGATGGATTCAGCAGCAAGCACAAGAATCAGATTAACACTATGTGATTACACAAGTACAGTCAGGGAAGCCAGGGAACTTAATGCAGATTTCACTTCTTGGGAACAACTAGAGAGGAAGGGGGTTGTAGCAGCATTCCAATGGGCATCAGAATGGAGTGGTCACACTATCTCGTTCAAAATCAATTCTGAACCGACTCTAGTGCTGCTGATAGGAAAGTATGGAACATCAAGGGAACAACAATACAGGATAAGTGTCGACTTTGGAAACATGACTAAATTTGAGATAAACTTTAGAGCACTTGATTTTATTTTAACTAGAAGGTCTAATGTAATATGGGCATCTCATATCTCTGTTTTTTGTAACAAGTATGCAATACAACATACTTGGAAAGACACTAGTTTAAATGCTTTATTAATCTGCCTGAAGTTACAAAGTTGGAATGAATATGTAACTGCGATCCGAAACTCTCCTAACAGAGAACAAAGAAATGCTTTATCAGTGGAAAAAAGAAAAAAAATAATGAATTGAGGCTAACTAATCAATACTTAACCTGGCGAGATTGGGGTATACCCAATAAGACAAAATATGGTCATTTGGAAGTAAAACAAGTCAACCCTTGACCATATATTTTCTAAATGGCTAATATATCTTTGTTTAATTAACACTAAATTTTTTGATTAGGTTAATTAATTTAGTAAATTAAAACTTATGAAATGAAATTTTGTTTTTGATTGAACTTATTTGGGAAGATTTTTGATGAAAAAAAATTGTTTTCAGAAAATCTTTTGCAACGGAAATGAAAGCACACAACCCAAACACTTCTAAAAACGGGATTGCAAAGCTGTTGTATGAAATCATACTCAAAATTAGATCAGAAATCAACACTTTCAGTTATGAAAGTATGAAAAGTCGGCAAGGTCGACGAGTGAAGACAATGCCGACTATATTTGGCCGACAAGGTATATGAATGAAGAAAATTCCGACTAGATTTGGTCGGCAGGGTATTTAAATAAAGAAGATGCCGACTTTATTTTTTTTGACACACATGAGACAGTTATTGAAAAATATTAGTCGGCAAGGTCTACAAAAAAAAAAAAAACCGCCGGCTGTATTAGTCGGCAAGGTCATCAAAAAATACCATGCCGGCTGTTGAAGTTTTTTATAGTCGCCATGGCTGTTATGAAAAGTCGGCAAGATATGCATGTTACGACCTTGCCGACCAAAAACACAGAAATCATAATTTTCGATTTCTAACCTAATATAACAATCAAATCACACAACACAGTGATGGGTTTGAGTTTAAACATCATTTATACTCTTCTTTTCGTCAGTAGAGTCAACAATTATTTTGGAAAATCAAAGTTGAAGATTTTTATATGGCTTTGGTTGATGGAAGATGCAGATGAAGAAGAAGAAGAGAAAATTAAGAGTTGTTTAGTTTTTTAATTTTAGGGTTAATGAAATTAAGAAATGAGTTTATTTTAGTGCAAGGGTATTAAAGTGAAATCATATTTTTATGAAAATGCCGACTATATCCCTTAAAATTGGGTATACCCCAGTGTCGCCGGTATACTTAAATGCCCGCCAGTAATTCAAATATTTATTATCCTTTCCCACCGGCATTAGATCCAAATCGTACATCTCGTAATCTAGAGAGCGAGTATATCATATAAATAGCATTAATTTATATAATATCCTATCCATCTGAGTCAACATAGAATAGGATCCTTCCAAGATTTCAAAGATCAAAATTCATATACAAAATGGAAAAAACCGTAAAAGATAATTTATAATTTACTGTAGTTAATACTTCCAAATGAAGCTAAAATAATAGGCAGCAGCATTGTCGTATATGTTAGCCTCATTCAACAAATGTTATTCTATTCCCATTTTAGAGACTCCAATGCGTATCTAATATGTCAGAAAACAAAACCATCAGAATTTTATAATATCCACCGAGCATTCTTTGGAACTAAACTCTATGCCAATTTTTTCAGTTAATTAAAACTAACAGGCTTTTCTATTTACTTTCTATTAATTAATTTCAACTCTTTAACGAACACCATATGCTTTCTTTTCTCCCATTTCAATCACTGATTTGTCGATGTAAAATTATTTTGAATAGGCCAACAGGGTTTGTTGTTCCTACAAAACCATCGAAACTACATCATCAATTTTTAAATTATCCGGACTCTGAATAATATCCACCGAGCATTCTTTGGAACTAAACTCTATGCCAATTTTTTCAGTTAATTAAAACTACAGGCTTTTCTATTTACTTTCTATTAATTAATTTCAACTCTTTAACGAACACCATATGCTTTGATTTGTCGATGTAAAATTATTTGAATAGGCCAACAGGGTTTGTTGTTCCTAGTTTTTGAAATGATTCTTGGCTTGTTGCTATTACATTTCGTTCCATGGACGATCGAGATAATTACCTTAGGCTAAGTGCTATGATCTTCTAATCTAACAACTAGATTAGCAGTTCACGTCAGCTAGGGCAATCTCTTAATTAGTCATATGGGAGTGTTAATCTAGCAGATAGATTAGCAGTCCACATCAGCTGGGACCATTGCCCAGCACTGTTTGGTTCAGCGTTTTAAATTTCAGACGTCAAATCAAATTTTATGATTTTTGTGATCCGTATGATTTTTGTGTTTTATTTTGAGCGCTGAACTGTTCAGCGCTAAGGTCACTTTTTAAACGCTGAACCATTCAGCGCTTTATATTTCAGACGTCGGATCAAATTTTGTGGTTTTTGTAAGCGCTGAACGGGTCAGCGCTTAGGTCACTTTTTGAACGCTGACCATTCATCGCTTCAATATCGCTGCTAGTTGAACTGCGAGCACATGCTAAGAGAGAGAACTAGTGTTAACTTTTAGGCCATTTTTTTTTTGAATTGCAACACTTAACTGCCAATCTAGTAGCTGAATCTAGCCCATAGGCTTAGCCTTACGCAAATAGATATCAACCTAATTTTTTTAGTTTACTATTAGTGTAGTCTTTTGAGAAATGGATCAATATCTATTTTGTAAGTGATTATTGATCTTGTAAGTGATTATTGATCATTCATGTTTATACAATTTAACGGCTCATTTTGATCTTGGTCACCCTTACAAAAAGATTATTGCTCCCATGACAGTAACATACTAACTAGAAAGTGTTTTTGGAGATTAGGAAATCTTTGTTACCGATTGGACAGTAACACAATTTTCTTCTTATATTATTTTTTGACAGTTCGTTATAATTTTATGACAATAGTCTTATCATAAGTACAAAACAAAACTAGGCTAATTTTGTCTGTGTTAGTGGTGGTTAGGATTTGTCCTGACAAAAATAAATCAAGAACGGGGAGGTTCGAACTCATGACCTATTATGTCATAAGAGTTGCCTCTAACCAGTGTTCCACCTTGGTTGGAATTGATAGTAAAGATAAATCAACAGTGGTAGTTTATTCAACTAAAATACCATAATTGCTTTATTATTAGTGTTTCACTAATTGCACATAATAAATAATCTATTCATTATAAAGTGTTTTATTAATTAGTGTTTCACTAATTACTCATAATAAATGACTAATCATTTTTTAATTATAAATATTTTCTTAATTAATTATAATATTTATTTCTATTTATAAGTAATTTTAATTATAATAAGGGTTTTGTTATCTTGTGCACCCATGCACAAGATAAGAGCCAATCATTGGCATTGGAAATTATAAAAAAGAATAAAAAATTATGAGAGATGTTGTATTTTGCATTGGAGAAGGTAAATCATTGGCATGCAAAATACATCATCTCTCATAGTTTTTTATTGTTTTTATCATTTCCAATGCCAATGATTGTCACTTATCTTGTGCATGGGTGCACAAGATAACAAAACCCTTATAATAATTATAATAGACATTTTCTACGACAATGAGTAATAGAAGAGGTGGAGGCCGAAAGATTAGTGGTGCTTAAGGGAGGAGCCAAGCACAATTATATTTACTTTTGTTCTTTTATCGTAAAATGGGATACAAAGTCCATTTTTCACATGTATCCAACTTGCCAAGAATTTTTTCTCCCTCTCTCCTCAAAATCTTGTCTCCACCCTTGATTTGTGGTGGAAGAAGTAGTGACGGTGAATGCTGGTGAGTAGTGATGGACAATATTAATTTTATGTTGTCGTTACAACATCGATAACATTGTAGTGTGGAAGATGTGGTTGGTTGTTTTTAACACTTTTGATAAAGGAAGGTACCATATATTTCAGGGATGATATCATACAAGACAATATTTTCATGATCGTAGTTAGATTACCCAAATGGTGCCCCTGTTATCTTTGGTACTATATCGTATAAATCATGATTTTTTAATATTAAAATAAAATTGATTGCAATACAAAAAAGAATATATACACGGAAAAAAAATATGAAACTAATCAATTGACGAAGTTTTGTTCAATCTAAACCTCAAACATGGCATTTGTGATTGAAAATTAGAATTGCGTCCAACAACCTACATGGGATGGGCGGTAGTGATGGCGGCAGTGGTGGAGTCAAAAATTGACATTTAGGAGGCATATTTTTTTAAAAGAAACATGTAAACTTTGGTGGACTAAATCATAAATATATATGGACAAAGTACTATTTATAAAATAAACTAAAAAAATTATGTAGTTATTAAAAAAATTAGGGGTTAGAGCCAGGTTAGTCAACCCTTGGCTCCGCCACTAGCTGGTGGTGAATAAAAAAAGTGGATTCATATGGTTTTATGGTGGTGCCGGATATTGGTGAACAAAAACATATTATGCTAATTTCGTAACGCCACAAAATGTGTAACGTTATATATTATATAAAGTATAAAACGTGGTTGATCATTCTAATGTTAAAATAAACTCGATAAAACACATGTCCGTTTAAAAAATTTGGTGCAATCAATTGCCATGTTATGTAATAACTAAACGAGCAACACGAATATCAAGATCAGAACATATGAAATTATTTATTATCGATTTGTTTATGTAAAGAGTGGTCAGGATTTGTCCTTGGAAAGGATAAATTTACCGCTGGGGTTTGTTCAACTTATTGATTGTTCATAATGATTAATTAAATTTCTATTATAAATGTCCCTTTAATAATCTAACATAAATACATAATTTTATTAATAAATAATTTTACTAAAAAATATATTAATTCTAATGGTGGTAGTGGAAGTAGGGTTAGTATAAGTGGTGGCAAGTGTTTGTGAATGGTGGAGGCGGTAACATTACTATTGGTGGAAGAAATAGTGGCGATGGATGATTTTTATGGTGGTGGGTGTTGATAATAGTAGTGTATAATAATAGTTTTGCTTTTTAGTGAGTTTTATTGACCAAGTAAAAAAATAATCTTCACAAAACATGCAACATTGTATTGTGAAAGATGTAATTGGTTGTTTTTAGCACGATTGATAAGCACAAAAACCAAATATTTCGCGGATGATACCGGAACGTATAAGATAATATGATCATGACTGTTCGATCACCCGTATTATATAAAGGCAATTGGTGTACCTGCGTAAGAGAACATTATCGCTCTCTCAAGTACTATTACATTCTTTTTCCTGAAAGACCATCAATGTCGAGTTATTTCGCGACAATTACCTACAAAGACAACAACTTTCACTCAATTCCCGATATAAAACCTTATTGACCGGGAAAATGTATTTGCATTCTAAAATATTTGTTTGAAAATTATGTTTGTTCATCAAAATCATCATAAAAAAACTCTAAATCATAAATCTAAATTTCGCCTCCGATGTTTATAGAATATTTTTTATATTTTACATTCTCAAATCATGCGACCTCTTGATGACAAATCAACAATATCAAATTACGGATCAATATGTATAGGTTTCATTCACTGGGTTAGAAGGTAGAGTAGACACAGATGGGTAGATCACACAAAGCAGAACATGACTGAGAATACTTCAATAATTTGGTCAAGAGATAAGGTCAAAAATTTAAGATTAACTTTCTATAGGATTAATTAGATTGGCTTCGATAGGAGCTGACTAAAATATGGATTAATAATAATTT
Source organism: Papaver bracteatum (assembly GCA_023529315.1). Lineage (NCBI taxonomy): Eukaryota > Viridiplantae > Streptophyta > Magnoliopsida > Ranunculales > Papaveraceae > Papaver > Papaver bracteatum. The sequence goes on along the minus strand of JAJJWX010005234.1, from coordinate 71,950 downwards.
TCACGTAAGACAATTGCAAAACATAGTTTGGATAACTCTGCCTATGTAAAGAGTGGTCAAGATTTGTCCTACCTCAATTGCTATGTTATGTGAGAAGAAGGTGATATCTATGATTGAGGTATAATTCAAATCTATTAGATTCATACCATTTACAATTGGATGCCTTGAAAAACATTGACGTGTTGTTATTATTATTACAGGCAAGGGATACATTGACCACACTTGCGCAAATAGATCCCTTCACAAATGATTGGCGTTGCATGTACTGTCTAGAATACAACAAGGAATTTGAGGAAACAAGCCACCAAAAGCAGTGTCCGGAGTATTTTGTATATAGTAACTTAGACCCGATGTAATACTTATATTCTTTTTTGTTTTAGTTTTTCCACAATCTATTTATTTAAGAAAAATGAACATTGCAAATACATAACATCAACAAAAATTAGACAGATTGTGTTTGACAATAATGGCTATTGATGGCCCGGAAACGGCAAAAGAAAGGAATTGTTGGGATATACAACGAATTACTTGATACGAATGAAAGAGGTATAACTATTTCGATTCTGAAATCACATAAAGTTCATAGTATAAGATGACATCAAGTTTAAAGTTAGTAATAAACATAATATGGCTAACTAAAATGTTAAAAGCAAACAAGATATATAAACTTAAAAAGCCGTGGGACTTGAAGAGGCCAATTTTGAAAACTACAATCTTAGAAAGAAACAATCCACAATACCATAATTTTTTTTAATAAATAATCAACGTAGAATATGTCAAGTTTTGGTAAAGGATCTATTGACAACCTATTAGTTTGAAATAGGATCAGGGAGTACAATGTGTGTCAAAGGTTCTTTATGAGGTAATGTGTCGCCAGATTGTATTCCAAGTGAAGGTAGGAACATACGGAAGTGACAAAATGTCCAAGACTTTTGAAGTTACCAAAGCCTTTGTTAAGACGAATTGCTGGGAACAATACTTTGTTGAAGATTTAATGGCAGAGGTTCACATATATACAATACCTTCGGAAAGGTAATGGGTACACATTTTAAACATTGTCATCTAATGGGTGTTGAAAAATTACAGGAAAATCATGTCACATTGGATAGTTTGTATCATTCGTTCGATGTAAAAAAATACTATTTTCTGCCTATTTGGAGGATCGACAACATGACCATGATAGATGAGTCAGCTGGAGTGAAATAGGAGGATGTGAAGACTTTTATGGACGATATTGATTAGTTGATTTCACTAAGATGAGCGCTGCTGACGACATATTTCCAAAAAATATTTAAACTTCCATGTTCATGTAGAGCATTATCTCATTATAAGCAATGAACCTAAATAAAACAGTGTCCGCAAGTTAAGATTATATTTCTTTCGTTTGAGCAAATCTCCGGCGGTAAAATATTAAAGGAAAAAACAAAGAAAAAAAGAGAGCAAAATCCCAACTATTTTTATGACAAACACATATTAAATCATAAGGAGTTGATAAGTATTCGGGACACAAATTATACGATATATTAAAAATGAACCAACATCATGTCTCGTGCCGTTACGACACAGGTTAAGGGCTAGTACTCTATATAATACAACTCCATTAACTTAATAATCAAAAACCAATTATAAGGAACCAATAACAAATTGGAATAAAATATCGATATGATCAACCTAAAATATCTTAAACAAAACTTACTTAAATTGAGATGAGTTAGACATTTTGTTAAGACATTATTCCCTCTGTATAACAAATAGAATATCTCCCAAGAAACACATTATTGGAATAACAATAAAAATAACAAATAGAATCTGATGTAGCACAACTCTTTTTTAATTAACATTTACGGAATTGGCAAACATTATGCCAGAGTAGTATTTATTTATTTATTTTAATTTTTTTATAGACGAAGGCCTTTAACAAGGCTAGTGATCCCCCTCATTGACTGGCATGAGACAAATTGGAGGCACATACCAGTACATAGTAGACTTATGTTTTTTTGACTATTGAGCAAGCTCACGAGCAACAGAATTACATAATCAAGGTTAAAAATTAAAAATACAAGCTTTTAAACTGGAAGAGAAAAACTAAATGTCTTTAAAGATAGCATACGTCCTAGTATCACCATCAAATTTCCTAGAAGAAAAAAGTTTGAGAAGATCATGTGCATCACTTTATATCATCATATGAGTTAGCTTCTTCTTCATTGCTTTCTTTAACACCGTCCATATTGCTCTAGCTTCAACTTCAACGGCAGCTTCAACTTCAAAAACAATAGCAGCACAAAAGGAAGCTTTATTTGTAAATTCTCTCATCACATACTCTGCTCCATTGTCCAAGGAAGAATCATCATAGACACCATTAATATTACATTTTATCCAACCAAAAGGTGGGGGCATCCATTTATCCAATAACCCAATTGAAATGAAGGGCTAATGTGCAGTTTTGGTTTCCTAGTCAAAAGCATGGCTCTGGATCTATTTAGCACTGCTATATGGGATTCCTTAGTGTTTTGAAAGACTAAATTTTTTCTTCTACTCCAAACTCCAAAAGGACCAAATAATAGTAACAAACAAACAAACATTGGGATTAATTGGGCAACTTAGAGTCAGGATTAATTAACCAGAACATCAACCAATCAATGAAAGTTTTATTACTAAAATTCTGAGTATTAACACACGGAGAATATAGGAACTACACATGACTAGAAAAGGGACATAAAACTAAAGCATGCATAACGGATTCATTTGGGTGACAATACCTAGTACAATTAACATCATTCATATGCATTTTAGTATTGAGAACAGTCCTAGTAGGAATAACATTTTTTTGCAGATTTTCAAGTAAAAATCTATATTCTATGAGGAACTCTAATTTTTCAAATTCGCTTCTAAAAATTACTACAGGGGGAGGACCTAAATCCCTTTATTCCTAAGTAGGCATATTTTGAGGTACATTTGCCATTCTTTGAAAGATCCCAAGCTCTCCCGACTTGTCAAAATTAATCTCCTGACCAGAAGCTAAGCAATACTTTTGCAAATAATACTTAATGGTTTCAAAGACTTTTATAGTTGCTTTAGAGATAAGCAAAGAGTCATCAGCAAACAAGAGGTAAGTCATGGGAAGGGCATCTTTGCACACTTTAATGCCTTCAGCCATACCTCTCCTAGAAAGAGCATCAATATAAGCAGACAAAGCCTCAGAGCGTATAATATACAGGTAATGGGATATGTGGTCTCCTTGTCCCAGAACTCTCTTAGGTTTTATAAGACCAGAAAGACTACCATTCAGAAGAACAAAATAGGAAACATACGACAAACATTAATTTATAAGCTTAACTAAATGGTCAGATAAACCCATTTTTGTAAAACCTTTTCAAGAGAAGACCATTCAAGCTTATCATAAGCTTTAGACATGTCAAGTTTAATAGCAGCAATACCATCAGTACTTTTATGATAATTAAGAACATAAATCGCCTCATTAGCAAGGAGGATATTATCAGAAATGTTTTTCTAGGGACAAAAGCACTTTGATTTTGAAAAATAAGGTTATTCGTAAAAGGCATGAATCTATTAGCTAAAGTCTTAGATAAAATCTTGTAAATGAAGTAACAAAGGACAATAGGTCTATATTTGGAGACTAGCTCAGCTATAGGAACCTTGGGAATCAGCGCAATGTTGGTATGGTTGAAAAATTTAACGATATGCCTAGTACGGAAGAAAGTTTGGGTCGTATCAACAACAGCCTCACCAATAATATCCCAATGTTTTTGATAAAAATGCCGGAAAACATCATTTTTAATCTCCCCAACAGATATGAGAGAGTTTAAGTGAGTATTATCCTCATCAGCGAATTTCACAGGAAGGTCTTGGAGGATTTCATACTAGAATTACTGAGGATGGGAAGAGTACAAAGTTTTGAAATAGTCAACAAAAGAAGTAGCAATGCTATCTCTATCAGTAAGAATAGTACCAGGATTATTCTTAATCCAACTAATGACATTTATTTTTCTTTTGAAAAGTGTGATTCTATGAAAATAGGGGGAGTTTCTATCTCCTTCCATAAGCCACACTTCTCTCAATTTGTCCTTTTAGTATAACTCCTCCAAATTATACAAATACTCCAATCTGGCTCTAAGTCTAGAAATGGAATTAAAGTTAGTGGGTTAAAAGTTTGAACATATACTAGGTCTTCCCTATTATTTTTAATATTGGTCTGCATGTTTCCAAAAGATGACTTATTCCAATCACGAATACCTTTCTTTGTACTAAGAAGTTTGGCTTTTAATTTAAAAGATGGAGATCCCTCTACATTAACAGACCAGAAATTGGCTATAATATCTCTACAAGTGGGATCCTCAATCCACATATCCATGAAGTGAAAAGATATAGGCATGCCGATGTCATCATAATTAAAACCAATATGCATAGGACAATGATCAGAAGAGTCTCTAGACAAGTTATTAACACAAAGTTTAGGAAATAATTGTTCAGCAATTTGATTAATTAGACATCTATCCAATCTTTGAATAATAAGGTCACTACCATGTTGCATATTAGACCAAGTAAATCTAGGACCAGAGAAACCAGGATCATGTAAATTAAAGACATTGCAAAAATTCCTAAGATTGAAAAATTCAGCATCTTCTACTTCTAAGATACCATTCTTATCCTCAGTTCCTAAGAGAGTATTAAAATCTCCTACAAAAAAAAAAGTTCATCAGGTTGTGTCTGTGGTAACTGACATTGGTTATCCGAGAAAGCTTGTCTTAAGATATTATTAGGTTCTCCATATATAAAGAATATATGATAGAGTTTGGAATGGACGATATCACTAGTTGTGACATAGAAGACCCCTCAATATCTAGGATAAAACATTGAATTTAATCTCTTTTTCCCAAGCCAACACTAACCCTCCACTTCTTCCAATACTTGGAACATTGAAGGTGAAAAAGCGGGGGTCAAACAACTACACCCAATATTTCGTTCAGAAATCTGAATGGATTAACTCCAATATACTTTCAAGAGAATCAACTAGACAGTCAGACTCAATCTTTAGAAAAGTATATCAAAGAGTTATATCTCAATTTCTCAATTCAATCCGCAATCAAACAAATAGGAATTTGCGAGCCCGATTGAATAAGAGAAATAACTTGGATGGTATCACAAACCAATATCCAAGTGTCAATCAATTCAATCAACAAACCAAAGGTCGGATTCAAAAAATGATTGAACTTAATGCACAACCTGTGATATTTCAATTATATAAACAAATATAATGCGGAAAAGAAATAACAAAGACACCAGAAATTTTGTTAACGAGGAAACCGCAAATGCAGAAAAACCCCAGGACCTAGTCCATCTTTGAACACAACACTTTATTAGGCCACTACAGACACTAGTCTACTCCAAGTTAACTTCAGACTGGAATGTAGTTGAGCCCTAACCAATCTCACACTGATCAAGGTACAGTCGCGTTCCTTACGCCTCTAAAACCACGCCGGATTCTACGCACTTGATTCCCTTAGTTGATCTCACCCATAACTAAGAGTTGCTACAACCCAAAGTCAAAGACTTGATAAAACAATCTGTCTCACACAGAAAAGTCTATTGAATAGATAAATCTGTCTTCCATAGATAAACCTATGAGTTTTGTTCCGTCTTTTGATAAATCAAGGTTAACAAGAACTCATTGATATACTAGACTTATATTCCTGAAGAACATCCTAGAAATATCAATCACCTCACAATAATCTTAATCGTATGGTAGTGAAACAAGATATTGTGGAATCATAAATGATGAGACGAAGATGTTTGTGACTACTTTTTATCTTGCCTATCAGAGATTAAATTTCGAGTAAATCTTAGATAAGATAGTACTCAATCAAAATATAAAACAACAAGATCAGAACACGCAGCTACAGAGAAAATAGTTGGGGCTGGCTTCACAATCCCAATGAAGTCTTCAAGTCGTTAACCTATAGGGTTTCGTGAAAAACCTAAGGTTAAAGGAGAATTGACTCTAGTCTCAACTAGTATCACACATGAGGTGTGGGGATTAGGTTTTGCAGTTACTAGAGTTATCTTTTATATAGTCTTCAAATCAGGGTTTGCAATCTAAGTTACCTTGGTAACAAGGATTCAATATTCACCGTTAGATGAAAACCTGATTAGACTCAAGCTAATATGTTTAAATCGTTATGTCGAACTTAGCTTGTTACACACAAATGAAAAGTGACTTCATTTAGATATGAGTAACCATACCTAAACGTGTACACTTTTGTTGGCTCAATAATAGTTAACGAGGTTAGCCATATGAACACTTTCATATCAAACTTATTCATCTTAACCATAACTAGTTCAAATGACTCATATGAAACTAGTTCTAGAGTTGTTCAATTTTTTATATTCTCATAGAAGTATACAAGACACAATTGAAGCAAAAACGATTTTGATTCACTCGAATCAAGTCATGAACATTATTGCCACGGTTTGCAAAAGATTGCATTCCTTGTTATATAAATGTATTAGTTCATGAACAAACTGATTTTAGAACATTATCCACTAGGTATGCAAACGTTTACGCATACCATAGTGGCCGGACTAAGTATGGGTTTCGCCAGTACGCGAACTGGTACGCATACCAAAATAATATCCAAACTCAGTAGAAATTCTCGGACCTGAACCTCACGCCAGTACGCGTACCGGTATATGTACTTGGTACCCTCACTTCACCAAACCAAGTAGTACGCATACCATGGTTCTCGGACTTGGATTACATATATGCAAGTACGCATACTATGCTTATATCCAGTTGTTCTAAACTCTTATGAAAAATCATTGAAATATTACCGGAAGACGACAATAGCTGTCTCACACAAACTATTAGCTTCAGAACAATTTTCAAGTGATCGAATGATCAATAAGAAATATTCCGAGTCTACATCAAATGAGTGTCTCACATAAATCAAGTAGGATGTTACCAGGCAATTTTCACATGATCATCTTTTGACTTTCGTCAAGAATATAAGATAAAATTGGTTAAAGCGAAATCTTGCCAACATATATTTGGAGAAATATGTAAGCGAGTTAAACTCAGCTCGAAATATCAAATGTGTATAATTGAAGTTTATATAGCTATACGACTTTTGTCTCAAATAGGAGATAGAGTATATAGACTTTTGAGTGATAGATGAGTTCAAGTCTCCACATACCTTTTGTTGATGAAGTTCAACAAGCTCCCCTTAGTAGTTATTCGTCTTCAATCGATGAACGCCGTGAAATCTAATATTCAACTACACTTTCTATCCTAATCCAAGACTTAGCTATAAGTAGACTAGAAATCAAGACTTATAGTTTTGACAACTAAACTTGACAACAATGCTTGCGAGTTTGACCGAGCAGTGCTCTAACAGTAGGTACAAGGAAACCCCATATTTTTCAGTCTTCTAGCAGCCAAATCCTTATTCATTTTAGTTTCAGACAGGAAGATAATATCAGGGTTGATATTTCTACATAGAAGGCTAAGTTCCTTATTAGCAGTTTTTTTAAGCCTCTAAAATTCCAATACAGCATGTTGACATTATTCACATGGAAGGTACTCGCAGGATTAAAAACATTGAAGGAATCATTAGAAGGAGGTAACAAAATAGATTTTACCTGATTGGTGGAATCAGACCCACCACCAAGCTGAGAATCAATAGAACTGCCATTTTGAGTAACATCTTGGAAAGAATTAAGACTCAGAGTAGCAGCCTCATGAAAAGATTTATTGCAGACATCATTGTTGCTTGGGGAATCATCAGTAGGTACATTATTACTACTATAAGGATCAACCAAGGAACGGGTATTGAGGGTATAATTATACCAATTGATGGTAGGGAGATCTCCCAATTTGGTGATAGGAGGGACAACTTTGAATAATCATATTAAGAAATGTCACTTTTTTCAGGAATGTCCAAAATACTTGCTAAAGAAGATGATCTAGCTCTATCTAGTACGTTTCCTCATCTCCGATCTGGGATTAATTTTCCTTTTGAGATTGGATTGAGCATCATGCTCAGCAGCTGAGAATATAACTTCTTCTCTAGTAATAACAAGCTTTTGAGTTGGAGCAGTCGTAGTTTTGAATCTTCTAGAGGAATTAGTAGCTCGAATCGGGCAATGATTTGATGACTCGGGATTAGTAGTTGATACATGAACTATCACATTCTGGGTAGTTACTTGCTCAAATATGACTGAAAAATCATTGTTTAACTGAGTTGAATTCTGTTAAATCGGACCAACATCAAAGATCTTTAAAGCAGCTGATCGAGTAACAAATGAACCCATTTGGAGACTACTTGTCATTCATTTTTGAACAATATTATCATAATTTTGAGTAATATCTCTAGCTTTTCCTTTGTCGCTAGGATGGACATCGAAGGTCTCAACTTGAATATCAGGAACAACGTCACTTGGAGACATAATAATGTCACTCACAACTATAGTAGAACTGGATGGAGTACATTGAATAACTGGCTTTGACGACATCATGAGTTTAGAGACAGCTGGTAAATAATATCTGGTACTAGAGAAGGCTGCTTATTTGCTGTCTTTTTGTTTTGCTTTCCAAGCTGGGAGAACATCGTCTTTGTGATCAATGACTCGACAAGAAGTACAGAAGTTACGCAGAACTTTAAAGTATCTTCATTCAATAAGAAAAGGTTAGACTCTCCCACTAGTAAAAATAGGAATTCCAGCAGGTAAAGCCTTTTGAACTGAGACCCGAACACAAACTCTAATGTTCTTCAAAGGATGATTTCCATATGGTTTTTTAGCTTCAATTAATTCACCAAGTTTGAAAGTTAGCTTTAGTAGATCTCCAAATTTGGTGCATTCTTTTGGAATATTGCATAAGATCAACCACATAAGTTCTTCATAGAATGAAATTTAATAATTTGCTGGCCATCACGTTGGAGGGACAACTCTAAGAACCATTAAATAATCGTATTCAAACCATGGGTGTTTCTCATTTACTCTATTGAATTCATCCTCAGCTAAAAACCTTATAAGAACCTTGTTTCTTAGACCACTGAAGGTGGTAACAGTGGGTATTTGAGATAATGGACATTGGTTACAAATATGATGACGAATAGAAGAAGTCGGAACAAGAGTTTCAATGCAAACATACCCAACCATACACAATTTCCAATTTTTATTAGACTCAGCTAAAATAACAGTTTTATCAATAAAGACTTGTTCAGAGAGAGTTGGGGGTAGGGTTAACTTTTCAGACATTTGAGAAGTAAGGTTTTGAATGTATAAATTTGCAGGATGAGTGATAGATGTCTTGAGATCTTGAGGACTCCATATAACTTATAAAAGTGATGGATATTTGGAGGAGAAGCTAAGTTATGAATTAAAATACATATCTGAATGCAAAAGATTCTGGCTTTGGTACATATTTGATGATACTGACATAACGCCAAGATATGAAGAGATGAAAAATTTTATCTTCTGTTGAAGACTGAATCTTAAAATGGGAAATATTTGAGGGTTGAATATGGTTTCTGATTTGCACAAGGAAAAATGATGTAACTTTATGATAGATTTTTTGTTTTCATTTTTTTTTATCATAAAGCCCTTAACAAATGTTTTGTCCACCTCTATCTCATTTTTCAGAGATAATGAAAAGGACTGAAGCTTCATATTCACATGGGATCAGTAGCATAGAAACAATCCACCTACTTGCCCGATAATCCAAGCCAAAGTTTTGTTCAGTACGTATATCCTATACATAAGCATGATGAGAGAAGAAGTTGTTGAACACCTAATAAGTTTGTCTTTTCTAGGTTTGATATGAGAATGTTGGCACATCATGCCAAGAGTAATTAAAAAAGCGATAATAGGTAAATAATGTTGATGGTGGGTGGAAATTGAATGCTTGGCATAATGTGTTTTTGAGTTTGGGGTATGAAAGGCTGATTTATTGTTGGCATGGTACAAGGAAAGGTTAACTCGGCTGGAGATAGGTATAAAAAATTTGGTTGACGTGCCCCAATTAACAATGGTGCCTCTCAACAGGTGCTGCATTCTCCGAATGTGCATAAAACCAAAAGTTTAGATTAAAACTTAAAGAAAATCATTAATATTAGGTAACCTACCAATTAACCTCCGAATGACAGTTCCAAATGGTTTAAAGGCTAACGCATCGTATAGATTTAGACTTTGAAAAATAAAGTTTTACAGAATATTGATGGTTTTGAAGAGGGTGCACATGGCATTGAAAATGCGTGAATATCCAAGGGACATGACACTTAACCAAGAGACATAAATGGCTATTTATGGTTTCACTAGCCTCTTTATAAAGGGAGTTAGAAAGAAAATTATCATAATAGTTATGGATTAAACCAAAACATGAAAAAATTAGAGAGATATTATTAAGAAATGGCAAATCCCATAGAGAATTATCTTGTAGATCCTTCATTTTCTGCATCTTACAGTCAATCCAATAGCATTGCAATGACTTTGAATGATCGGGAGATAGAGAGGTTGAAGAATGATCTACAAAATGAGATAGATCGACGTGCACATAAATTAGTCAGGCAACAGAGAAAGTAAATCAGGATGTTGAGTTTGATGTATGGAAAAAAAAGAGGCTTGCAAGAGATGCAAGGAAGTTTGAGAAAATGTCCGAGAAAGGTAGTTGAAAAAAGTGTGGGAGGGCAACAGAAAGTGATTCGGATTTGAAGAAGGTTTTGAATATCATGTTGAGGAAGTTGATACAAGTGATGAAGATTCATATGCAGTTGAAGAGAAACGGAGGATCATGAAGTAATATGAAGAGAAGCTTTACATGCGGTATGAAGATGAGAAAGTCAATCCAAAGATATTTGCCAGGACCATGCGAGAGGGAGAGTCAAGTGATGATGATGATGAGCAGTTGTAAGATGAATCCGATGAAGATGGAGGCAGTTATACCAGCGATTCATCTGGAAGTGACAGTGTTTCTCCTGCATCTTATGGAAGTGATTACAACGATCAATATGAGGAAGAGCATGAGTGGAGTTACGATGGGGAGGACTATTAATAGTTTTCCCTGGGGTATCGAGAATAGATGATGGTTTAGACTTTGAGAAAAGTTTGAAAATAATCAACAAGTTTTTAACAAAAAGGCTATCTCGATGCTTGTTTCTTGTCTTCTTAATTTTGTTGTGATTTAAAATCGTGTTGGTGATCATGTTAGAAATTTTCTACTACGACCGGATTTTTGTTTGTTTGTGTTTCAGGTGTTGGTGTTGATAGGGGCTAGTAGTTGTGGTGTTATTGTGAATAGCAGTAACTTCAATATTTTGTGTTTGAAGAGGACTCCGATCTTTTGTAAGAACTTCATGATGAAACTCCTGGTGGTAGTTGGAACTGTGGTACTGGTTTTTATGAATGAAGGTAGTATTATTATGAAATTGAGTGTTTTCTTGTTCATGATGAATGCAACTGCTAGTAATGTTTATTCTCCTAAACTCTTTGATGATGAAGCTTGAAGGGTGACAACACAGACTTGTAATGGTTTTGAGGGCACAAACGAAAATTTTCTAGATTAAAAAAATGAGACCACTGATATTGTTAGAGTTTGAATCACCCGGATGAACACATATCTGCATATTATAACACTTAGAACACGGAAAGATTCAATAGAACTTGCTTACGTCATGCTGGTTTATCGGAGTTCTTATACTAGAGTAGTATTATTGTCTTGTCGGTAACGAAGATTTTTCCAACAAGTAATATGACATGTTTGAAACTTTGAATTGCATTCAAGTAACTGGTTTCCTAACCACATCTATGTTCCTTAAGAGAAAAGAACACAAAAAAACAAGGATCCATAAAACAAGCAAATAATCAAATAAAGCTCTACTGTTATAGATATTGAATATATTCAATAACAGCAAGAAAATCTTTTTGCCGCCAACATGTTCATTTCAGCCCGTACAACAGAAAGACATATCCAAGGAGTAGTAGGTCATTAGTGAAGTTAACTGAATACATAAACAGATCACAGTTGTAGCCACAGTAAACGAAACATGTTCGAAGAATTTGAACTGTATTAATAATCAAACAGGAGATGTTGGTCCGGATAAGCGAGCACAAATGGGTCCAAGAACTACAGAAGGGTTGCAAATGTGGATGTAGTGTACACGTGAATGAATGAATGCATTTTTTGTTGTGTTCGGTCTAGGCTGCTAAAATGTTTCTTTCTATTCTTACATTCTGATGAATTTTGTAATTGATCAATAAGGTTGTTTTTATCCTTCTTTGTTTGATTACATGCATACTACTGAATTACTCAGCATAATTATTTGACAGAGGGTTTTTTGTATTATCATGCATGAAAATGACAAAGAGTTCAATCATGTCTAGATCACTATTGATTAATGAATTATTAATAAAAAAAACAATTTATTTTTTGAAACACAACCAAAACAAAAGATTTCAATCCAAGCTCTGTTTGATTTCCTACGATTTAAGTAATAGACTTCTCTCCAATCAACGGTACATCATTCATGTACTTCCTTTTCAAATAATTCATACAAACTCAATGGTTCCCGATATTAACTGTACTTAATCATCATTAATTAAATTTGTTATACTTATTTTATGTAATAATGGTTGATTTTGAATTTACGAAGATCCTCGTCTAAACCGGAAAGTACATTTTATAAAATTTAGAATGCCCAAAATAAATATTCTCTATTTTCCTTTTCGTTTTTTCTTTTTAAATTTTGCAAGAGCCAGATGAGCGTCCACGGCGAAGTATACGACTAGTTGATATAGTTCTTAGCGGAGATCTCAAAGCAATAATGGCGATTAAATCGAGTGTTAAGTCAAATATTAGCGATGGAGCTTCTACTTCTTGTCTTTCTTTTAAGTTCGACTGATTAAGGTTGTTTTATAGTATGTTGATAAATTATAAAATCACACTTAATTAGATCCCTCTAATTAATCTATCTTCATAGAAAAAAAATCTATCTAATTAATCAAGTTTTAATTTATTCTTCTAATCATAGATTGGTTTGTACAACTTGTACTACTAGTAGTATTTTTGTATGATAGAAATACGCCAAAGAGCTGCACATGTTTCAATGTATCTGTCATTTGATGGGTACATAGCATAAATGTTTGTACTTTTGTAACTTCATTTGTTTAAGAAAAGTGGCTTCAAACGAAGGGGTTGGGACTCGGCGGGATGGGCAGCTCGAATCTTACGCAAAGGGGTTCAAATGCCTATAATGTCAAACTCATTGATTAATCGGTTTGTTTGGATTCCAGAGTAACTCCAAAGTTTCGTACTGTATTTTATTGATGGAATGATACCAGACCACGGTGGCTGTTCGGCTGTTCGCCAAAGCTCCATCAGAATCACAGCCCCAGATTTTTACATATAATTGGCTGGTTCTTGCAGAATTATTCCATTTTTAATAATTGATTGCGTTTGCCATGTTGTTAGATAAGAAATGATAGAGCAATACACAAGCAAATTCTGTTTACGATGGAACCCTAATTTGGGACATACACACAAATTTTGGAACATACTGTGTATAGCCCTTTATCCACCAATTTTTTATAATAACAAAATTTCCCTTATTATTTATATTTTTTTAGTTTTATTTTCAAATAATTAAAAAAATCTAATTTTTTTAATTAATTCTATTTTTAATTTGGTTCATAAAAAGAAAAGTAAAGATTTTATAAGAAAGTAAATGAGAGCCTAGCAACAAGTTGGGCTCCAACTTTTGAATAACTAAACATATTCTAATGAAAAGAAAATTATGAACATTAGTATTTACGTCATGCGCTATGTAATTCTTCAATCTTTTCAAAAACTCAATAGTTTCAAAACCAAGTTCACCCAAGGTAATAAAGGCTAAGGTACCAAAACTATATCCATGGGTTCTACATACATCAAGATATTTAACGCTCTTGCCTCAATGGCTTTAGCCAAGGCCAGACTCAGTGTAAAAGCTTGCACACCACTCCCAGCAAAAGGCGAAACACCGCTCTCATCAAAACAAGTATCACGACTTTCCTCCCAATTGTAGACCAAGATATCTGCCGGCTTAGCATCACCACCATCACGATATAGGAACCCCAAAGCTGCTTCAACTTTAGAAGGTACATTATCACGATAAAAAATATCCGCAAGAGTATCTCTAACAAGATTATGATGAAACTTAAGACCAACCTCACTGGCACTGAGAAGCGCATGATCACCATAAACATCCATGTCCCTATTGCAGCAAACACAAGAATTGTTGGGAGCAAACAAGGGAATACCAAGTCTGTAGTTAAGCACAGACCCAGACCGATCTTCTGTCCCAAACCACCAGCAGGGACGACAAGAAGATAACATGTGCATGTTTAGTCTTATTACACTGCCATTGAACAAAATATCGCTTTGACATATTAAACAGAGAGGGCATTGTCTTAGACACACCTGCAAAATACTGAACTGCCAATGGATGCATAGGGTAGGGGCAGTAATGAGATTGCATAGTTGTGACAAATAAATACCTCAAACCTATCGGAAACTATCAAAAGCATACTGATAAGCTGGGCCCTTGACTTGGATGCCTGATCCTTGTAGAATATTACCATATAAGTATAAAGTCTAATAACAAGAAGCTAAATAACAATATTGCGTAGTATCTAATATAGTATAAATACATAGGCCACCATCTTTAGTGGGTAAAGAAGCTAGGAGGTCATTCGCAACAGCTGCAACAGACCTATTAAGAGTATCTAGAAAATGTTGGGCATGAAGTTCATCTCTACCACATGAAATACCTTTGGGAAAACTTCGAATCATGCTTGGAATCATATCTGAACTAGCAGTTGCTGCAACAACTTCGTTAGGTGTAGTATGCAAGGTAGGTGGCGGTGCATAAGGATACTTAGGCTACAAATCTGCCAGGTTAACGACTTAAAGACTTCATTGGGATTGTGAAGCCAGACCGATACTATTTTTCTTGTAGTTGTGTGATCTGATCTTGATGTTTCTATCGTACGAGTACAATTGTAATAATTGGCTTGAGATTTCTATCTCCGATAGGAAAGATATAAAAGTAATCACAAACATCTTCGTCTCATCGTTTGTGATTCCACAATATCCTTTTTCGCTGCGTCGATTAATACTATTGTGAAGTGATTGATAAAACTGAGTTGTTCTTCGGGAATATAAGTCTGGTTTTATTGATTGGTTCATGTTCACCTTGATTTATCAAAAGACGGAACAAAAATCATAGGTTTATTCGTAGGAGATGAATTTATCTATCTTGTAGACTTTTATGTGTGAGACAGATTTGCTTATTAAAGTCTTCGACTTTGGGTCGTAGCAACTCTTGGTTGTGGGTGAGATCAACTTAGGGAATCAAGTGCACAGTATCCTGCTGGGATCAGAGGCGTAGGAGCATAACTGTACCTTGGATTAGTGTGAGATTGGTTAGGGTTCAATTACAGTCCAGACCGAAGTTAGCTTGAAGTAGGCTAGTGTCTGTAGCTGCTTAATACAATGTATGTTTAATCTGGACTAGGTCCCAGGGTTTTTTTGCATTTGCGGTTTCCTCGTTTACAAAATTCTGGTGTCTGTGTTATTTTATTTTCCGCATTATATTATTTATCTTTATAATTGAAATAATACATGTTGTGCTTTGTTGTTCAATTAATTAAAATATCCGACCTTTTGGTTGTTGATTTAAATTGATTGACACTTGGATATTGGTCTTTGTTACCATCCAAGTTTATCTCTCTTGTATTTAATCGAGACTCGCAGTTTTCTTGAGTAAGATTTAAATCGAGAGATAGAGATATAAACTCTTTGATATACTTTTCTATTGATTGAGTCTAACTGTCTAGTTGATTCTCTAGAAAGCATATTGGAGTTTGTCCATACAGATTGCTAATTCGAAATATTGGGTGAGGTTGTTAGACCCCCGCTTTTTCACTTTCCTCTCCGGATAGACGGCTCCACCAGAAATAACATGAATGAAGTTTGCCTGACTCTTAGGATAGTTTGCAAGAAATGCAAACTTAACTATTTATAGACCAAGGTTTTTTGGACAACAAGGATATTCCAAAACCGAAAATATTCTCAAGATATGCATTAAGTACCTTATTTCGGTTTTCCTATATCCTATTAATATCCAACCTGTAATTCCAAAAACTCTCATTAGAAAATATCTAATATTGGTTTAGCACTTAACTAATATAACTTTCCAAGAGATATGTTTTGATTTTCTAGAAAATCAAAAGCATATAATCGAAAATCTTAATTAAAAGATTCTTAATATTTCGGATCAGGATCACCTTGAGTATCAAGGAATATCTTTGGACAATAAAAGATAGGAATTGTATTCATTTTCAAAATATGTTGACATCTAGAATTTTCCTATTTCGCAAAGCCTAATTCCAAACTCACACAAAACCGTAAAGTAATATGTTAATATGAAGGATCAGTTTTTCTCTTGGGACTGGTTATACTTAACATAGGTTAAGATCGGTTCTACCAAGTCACCAAATATAGGTAGGGATCGGTTCTACCATGAATCTCAACAATAGCTAGGATCGGTTTTACCAAGTATCCCAATATAGGTAAGGATTGGTTATACGTACCATGACTCTTAACAGTAGTTGAAATCAGTTCTATCACATGTATCCCAAAATAGGTAAGGATCGGTTTTACCACTACGGTAAAAATAGTTATCTACAACTGTAACTTAACAACTCATATTTTTAAAGTTGTAAAACATGGCATGTTTTACGACTTTTATCAAATAAAAATTTTCAAAGTGAAAAACGTCCAACTCTTAGGACCAAAGAGTAGTGAGGAGAATCAAGACCACAACGTTTTGTGTGAAAATAGTTGCAAAGAGTAGTGACCACCTTTAGACTTTAACTACTCATACCGTAAAGGTAGTGAATAATTGTATAACAACATTCACTAGGGTTGTTGAAGATAAAAAAAAAATCATTTCGAGAAATGTTGTTGGAGAGATTCGAACCCAAGCCTACTATGTGTTAGTACAAGTCATCAACCATCCCTTCGGATTCACAATATTGGTAGATTTGTGTTTTGTTTTGTGATCTCTATTCACAACCATTAAAAGAGTTGTAAAATGAAGAATTGACTTTGGAAAAAAAAAGAGGCTCGGGTTTGACTATGTCCAAGTTTGGGATTCCAACCATCCTTCTACATTTACATGTATGATTATATTGTACATCTATGTCTATATGTAAGAAAAATTTCAGCCGAGCCTTAAAAAAAAGGCCAGTGAATGTGCCACTTCGCCTGAAACTTACAAGGAATTCTCTGCAATCACATTTCAATCAGCACTCACAGTATATCTATATATCCACCGAAGTACCAGATTCATGCAAGTTTTGGTGAAGCAGACACTTGTCCTGAAGAAGATGCAAATGCTCACAGTCCTGAATTATATGGACTGCAAAAAAAAGCAAGACATTGACTGCAAAAAAAGCCAAGTGCAGGATTAGAGACCAACGCATGATTTAAGTAACCAATTTCTGCACATAACTTCAGAAAATCAGTATTTAAGTAACAAATCCCCTTTTATCTCCTCCTTTATCCGGGCTTGAGACCGGCAATGAAATGACATATCATTTCAATGGCGGAGTTAAAAAGAGGGGGTTCATCTCAAGATAAACAAATAGCATATCATACCAACAATATTTAAAGTCATAAAGAGAAACAGATAGCATGTCGTTTTAACAATAAAACAAGTCTAGACCACAAATACATCAGAAGCAAAATGGAAAAAAAAAAACCAAATTCAGTAGAAATTAAAAGAGTAAACCCACCATCAGTGGCACTTCTTTTTCTTACTCTTCTTCTTTTTCGGAACCACTAAGATAGGTTCAACATCGGTTCTTGCAATACTCTCGGCCTCGTCATCCATTTGTAAGCCAATAGTTGAAGGATCCACTTGTTGGAAATTTGTGTCTTCATTTTCATTATATTCCTCTAATTCATGGAAACCCCTAGGTGGTGGTTTCAACATCACAAACCAATTAGATATATCCGACTCTCGAGTATAGAAAACTTGCCGAGCTTGTGACGCTAAAATGAATCAATCATTCTGATATTGGTTCTTATGATGACATGAGTTTACCATTGTATAGCATTTTTCAATCTTGACACCGAAATAGGTGTGAGCCCAGTCACATTTGAATATGGTATTTTTAAACATATACTGGTAGTCCAACATGAGAATTTGTTCTAAAACACCATAGAAACCACTTATTTGTGACCGTCCTGCAACTAAAGATTTTGATTCAATTGAAACAACACTGTTCTGTGTGACTCTTTGAATATCCTTTGTAATAAACCTTGACCCATTTATTTGCAAGATTTTATATGATACACAGTTTTCTAAAGGACCATATTCCAACCACTCCACTGTATTTGATACTGATATTCCTTGTCAAATTTGGATTTTAACCTATGAATATAATTTAGTTAGTAGAACATACGTGGCCACATTAATGGGCGCAAGCTCTATGTTTAGGATTGGTAAAAGCTAAATAGTGAAATATGACTTGTTTTGTGGGTAATGCAAAAAAGAGGTACTACTCGGAAAAACGAATCTAAACTGCAAACATCTTACAAATGTCCAAGTGGTGGTGCACGTACCTTTTGCCATGTCCAATCTGCAAATGTGTCCGAGTGTATGGAAAGGAGTTGGTTTTCACTTGCGTCAGTATCGGAAGATCTTAACTCATCCATATGCATTCTAATAAGAAAAAAAAAGTAATATGGAAAATATTTGTAAAGGTATTAACTGATAACAATTTGAAATGAGCATATAACGTCATACTTACTGAAAAAGCGGGGGTCTAACAACCTCACCCAATATTTCGATTAGCAATCTGTATGTACAACTCCGGGTTATTTTCTAGAGAATCAACTAGACAGTTAGACTCAATCAATAGAAAAATACTCAAGGAGTTATTATCTCAATCTCTCAATTTGATTTACTCAAGCAAATACAATTTGCGAGTCCTAATCAAAGAGAGATAACTTGGATGGTACCAAAGACCAATATCCAAGTGTCAATCAATTTAAATCAACAACCAATAAGGTCGGATAATATAATTGATTGAACAATGCACAACCTGCATTATTTCAATTATATAAAAATATAATGTGGAAAAGAAATAACACAGATACCAGAATTTTGTTGACGAGGAAACCGCAAATGCAGAAAAAACCTGGGACCTAGTACAGATTAAACATACACTGTATTAAGCCGCTACAGACACTAGCCTACTCCAAATTAACTTCTATCTGGACTGTAGTTGAACCCCAATTAATCTCACACTAATCCAAGGTACAGTTATGCTCCTACGCCTCTGAACCCAGCAGGATGCTGCGCACTTGTTTCCTTAGCTGATCTCACCCACAACCAAGAGTTTCTACGACCCAAAGTCGAAGACTTTAATAAACAAATCTTTCTCACACAGAAAAGTCTACAAGATAGATAAATCCGTCTCCCATGAATAAACCTATGAGTTTTGTTCCATCTTTTGATAAATCAAGGTGAACAGGAACCAATCAATAAAACCAGACTTATATTCCCGAATAACATCTCAGTTTTATCAATCACCTCACAATAGTCTTAATCGACGCAGCGAAAAAAGATATTGTGGAATCACAAACGATGAGACAAAGACGTTTGTGATTACTTTTATATCTTGCCTATCGAAGATAGAAATCTCAATCCAATTATTACAATTGTACTCGTGCGATAGAAACATCAAGGTCAGATCACACAACTACAAGAAAAATAGTATCGGCCTGGCTTCACAATCCCAATGAAGTCTTTAAGTCGTTAACCTGGTTTTAGAAGAAGAAAACCAAATGTTAAAGGAGAATCGACTCTAGCTTAGCAAACTACTATCACACAGAATGTGTGGGGATTAGGTTTCCCAGTTGCTAGAGTTCTCCCTTATATAGTTTTTCAAATCATGGTTTGCAATCAATATTAGCTTAGTAACAAAGCATTCAATATTCACTGTTAGATGAAAACCTGATTAGATACAAGCTAATATCTCTCAACCGTTAGATCGAAAACTTAGCTTGCCATACACACATGTACTTGACGATTT
Organism: Papaver bracteatum; assembly: GCA_023529315.1. Taxonomy (NCBI): domain Eukaryota; kingdom Viridiplantae; phylum Streptophyta; class Magnoliopsida; order Ranunculales; family Papaveraceae; genus Papaver; species Papaver bracteatum. Next base: position 51,793 of record JAJJWX010005234.1, on the reverse strand, counting down.
TGTGTTTGTGTAACCGTACCCAAACGTGTACAATAGTTGGTTCAATATTATTCAACCAAATGGTTAGCCAAATGATAACTTTCATATCAACCATATTCTTCTTCACCATAACTAGTCCAAATGACTCAAATGAACTAGTTAGAGAGTTGTTCAATTGCTATGAGATCTCATGTATTACACAAGACATAATTGAAGAAAAAACGATGCGATTCATTCGAATCGATTCATGAACTATAAGGCCATGGTTTGCAATAGCATTCCTTAGATAATTTAGATAAGTTCACGAGCATCGTTTTTAGACATAACCACTCAAGTTTGCGGAATGGGTTCGCGGACTCAAGTTAACCAGTTGGAGTTCACAAACTCCGGAAGAAATTATCGGATTCGAGAACTTCTGTCAGTTCGCTGACTGAAATTGAGCTACAACTCCAGCAGAAATTCTCGGGTTCGAGAACTACGCACGTTCACGGACTGAGTTCGCGAACTGATTTGGATGCTCAAGTTTCGGCTTCACTTGATCAACAAAGTTCGCAAACTTTGGTTCAAGTGCTAAGGAATTATACATATATGTGTTACCACAATAATGTTTATATTCCCCAGTGGTTATATTATCTAAAATCTCATTTCAATCATTGAAACATTCTCAGAGGGCGTTATATAGTTGTTATTCACAAACTATTTTTCGTCAGAGCGATTTCCAAAGTGATTGAAACATAACATGACTTTCGTCACTAGGAAAAGATGAACTTGGCTAAAGCGAAAGATTTATCAACACATATTTCGAGAAATAGATAAGTGAGATATACTCAGCTCGAGTTTATATAGTAATACAACTTTTATCTCAAGATAGGAGATAGAGTAGATAGACTTTGAGTGATAGATAAGTTCAAGTCTCCACATACCTTTTAGTCGATGAAGATCCACTGGTTCCTTGAGTAGTCCTTCGTCTTGTATGATAATTTACATGGAGTTCTTGAGCTTCAACTATAATTTCTATCCTAGTCCGAGACCTTAGCTATAACAGACTAGAAATTAAGACTTTTTAGTTTTGATCACTAACATTGACAAACATGCTTGAGATAGCAACGCATGCGAATTCGACCGAGCAGTTCTCTAACACTTACGTTCTATATGGGTCAATTACTATTGTGTTAAAAAGCACATATCTATGAGCGATCTTTAGCATATCACTACCAATACACACTTGAAATCCTTTAGAATGAGGACGCCCTGCCGGTGTGGAATCATGTTGAATATCTTCGTTACGGCTCTGATTTAATCCTCCATCTGGTTTGTCCGCATGAACATTGAAAAACCTGACGCACTCCATTCCCAGGTAACCCTTTGCTATACACGCTTCAGGTTGTTCGTAATTTTTTATGTATTCTTTGAATGTCTTCATAAACCTGCGACAGACCAAACCTTTAATTATTAGAACATTGTAATTCCTTTCAAATGTATATATTCAACGATATTGAACGGGTCTACATAAACTCACTTCTCGAGCTAGGTGAATTGTCAAGTGTACCATCACATCAAAAAATGATGGAGGGAGGTATATATCCAACATACATAAAGTCTCAGCAATTTCTTCTTCAACTTCTACTAATCTACCGAGACCAACTTCCCTTTGGAATATTTCGTTAAAATAAGAACATAACCGATTAACCGCAGTACTTGGACCTTCAGGTAAAAGTACCTTCAAATCTACAGGTAATATTTGTTGTATAAGAACCTGGTAATCATGATCTTTAAGGACACCTAAGCAACAATATTTCGAGAAATGCCTCATAAGATTAGAACTATACGCATATGGAACCTTCAAATTTCTCATCCTATTGTAAAATATAGCCTTTCCATTTTCGCTTAATTTACATGGTGCTGGTGGAAGCCATGTTTTTCCATTTATGAGTGTTGGGTGCAAGTCTTCTCTGATATCCATACTTTTCAGATCATTACGGGAATTTAAGCCATATTTTTTAAAAAAACTTTATATCAATATAGTACCATTGGCACTCTCACATACGTTTTTTTAGGTACGCATAACATCAATATTATGTCGTAGTAACAAATCCTAGGAAGGAAGTAAGATAACATAAAAATTATGAGCAAGGAACTTGAGTCATACGTGAAAATACGGGGGTCTAACAATCACACCCAACAATTCGTTTGGAAATCTGAGAGGACCTACTCCAATACACTTTTTAGAGAATTAACTAGACAGTCAGACTCAATCTAGAGTAAAGTATAACAAAGAGTGTAAACATATCTAACTCTTAATTCAATCCGCAATCAATAAATAGAAATCTGCGATCCCGATTGAATATAAGAGGAATTACTTGAACGGTACCGAAGACCAATGTTCAAGTGTCAATCAATGTAAATCAACAACCAAAGGTTGGATATTCTAATTGATTGATCTTAACGCACAACCTGTGATATTTCAATTATATAACAAAATATAATGTGAACAAGAAATAACACAAACACCAAAATTTTGTTAACGAGGAAACAGCAAATGCAGAAAAACCCCGGGACCTAGTCCATATTGAACACCATACTGTATTAAGCCGCTATAGACTCTATCCTACTGCCAATTAACTTCAGACTGGACTTGTTAGAGCATAACTCGGTTGAACCCACCAAGCATTGGTATGTCAAGTTTGGTTGTCATATTTTAGTGAACCAAAACTCATTTAAGAGTCGCTTGATTTAAATGTACTAGAGTCAACTTCGTATAGGTTAGCTTGAAAGTATTAGGATGAGATATTACAAGTATTGCGAAGACTTGAAGAAGTGAAGAAGTACGGAGCTACAACCACAACATCATCCTTCCACTTGAGGTTAGTGATATTTGACTTGAACGGTTTCATTCCTTAACGTATCTTTCAAGTCGTGCATATTGAAAACATAAAACTGCGAAGTATGAACACTCTAGATAGACATAGTATTAAGGAATACAATATGAGGTTTATTGCTTAACCATTAAACTTTGTATATAAGTATTTGAGGGTGAAAACTGTTTCTGTTGATTTTGATAATTTCGGGTGTGTGGGTGAGAAACGAATTTAAACCCTAAACAATATACTACAAGGGAGTACTTTAGATTTGAGAGATCAATCTGTACAAATCCTGCCTAAACCAAGAATGGCCGTTCCAGACTTGCTTCAGTCATAAAGTGAAGGAGAAGGGTTGGTTTTGGGGAGGGAAGCGAAGAAAGTGTTGAGACCAGAATAGTTGATTCTGGAAGAGTAGTTGTTTTACGAATTGTATCATAAAGTGGGAAGCTAACAGATGGAGAGCTAGCAAATATTTTCTGAGTGTTGTATGCTCCTGACTTGAACTTGTTGTTCGGTGAAAATAGGTAATGCCTATTTATACAAGTCGAAGTGAAACGTACTCTGGTCTCATTAAGAAATGGAAAACAAGTGAGTAAATAGGAGGAGGTGGTAACTGGTAACGCCTGGAATTGATGTTCCATAAAATAAAGCGTTTCACCATTACTCCATGTATTTACTAACCGCCTCATCCTTATGACACTTTCTTATAACGGGCGTAGTGTACGGTGCACGATGTAAACCGCCAAACCAATACCCAATGAGTATCCCCTAGTTTGTGACATACGTTGATGTCTCGAGTGTTTTCATGGAAAACATGTAGCATGTTGTTGTTGTCTGGCAAGTTGATCTTGGAAGACTTGCCGGCTCGGTGGTGACCTTCGACGGTCGAGATTTTGCATCTTAAGAGGAAAGATATCCGTTGATTATTGCAACCCTTCGTTTGGTAGACAGTGGCATGAAAGCATGATCAGTATGGCTTTAATATGGCATAGTTTATCCACGGCCAAAATTTAGGGCCAAAGGTTGCCATGCGTTAGCTGGTAACCTTGGATGACTAAGATCTGCACTTTAGATGAAAAAAGTGGTCGTTGATTGTTGTAGGCCTTCGTTTTGGTATCCACATAGGGAAGGCCGGCATGGCGCGGCAAGGTTGTTGGCATGCTATTAGCACATATGGCATGGCATGCCTTGGCGCGGTTTGGCGTGGCCAAAACTAGGGTTTGGGGCCAAAGGTTACCATGCGTTGTTTGGCGACCTTGGACGGCTAGGATTTGCATCTAGGATTGAAGGGTGGCCGTTAATCGTCGCACGTCTTCCTTTTGGTAGCCGCATAGGGAAGACCGGCATGGTATGGCGTGGCAAGGTGATTGGCATACCATTGGCATATGTGGCATGGCATGCCTTGGCGTGGTTTGGCATGGCCAAACCTAGGGTTTTGGGCCAAATGTTACCATGCATTGTTTGGCGACCTTGGACGGCTAGGATTTGCATCTAGGATTGAAGGGTGGCCGTTAATTATCGCACGCCTTCGTTTTGGTAGCCGCATAGGGAAAGCCGACATGGTGGGGCCAATGCAAATGACGCGGGTGGCTTGGCATAGTGGGGCCAAGGGTTTGGCACGGACGGCTTGGCATGGTGGGGCCAAGGCATGGTGCGGTTGGCTTGGCATGGTAGGGCCAAGGGTTTGGCATGCCATTGGTGCATGGTGTGGCTAGCATGGTTGGGGCCAAGGCAAGGTGTGGCCAAGGGTTTGGCATGCCATTGGCGCGGTAGACGTGGTTGGCATGGTTTGCCATTGGCACAGTGGTGCGGCTAGCATGCCTTGACGCGGAGATGTAGCTGGCATGGTTGGCATGCCTTGGCGCGGATATGTGGCTAGCATGGTTTTCCATTGGCACAGTGGTGCGGCCGGCATGGTTGGCATGCTTTGGCGCGGTAGCATGAGAATTAGGGTTTGCCATAGATGATGTCAGTCGATGTTAAGGGTTCTTCCGTGGAACATGACCCATGTAAAAAAAAAAAGGTACCCCGGTAATTCTTGCGTAGGCATGCTGATTGATTCAATAAATATGCTAATGGTCATAGTGATGTCATGTCAGTTATACAATTTTATGATTTTAACCCTAAGCTAAAAACCACCATCAACAATAAGACATCAACATAATCGTATGAATGCTATTGTGATTATGTCTGGGTATGAGGTGAGGATTTCATCCTAGGAAATAATGTTTTTACATGTGTTTTAAGTAAGTTCATGATATATGTTGTGAACCGAAAAGAAAATCGCCAGGCGTTATTGGGGATGTTCTTCATTGCATATCTTATGAACGACCAATATGTGTGATAATATAACCGTTCATGACTTGTTTGTGTTCTTGGTTAAAATATTCACATGAGTCCTGACTTATGTATTGGTATGACTTTTATTAGTGAAAGCGATATTAAGTAATCACCTGGGGTATGATCGGGTTTGTGTGTCTGACCAAATTTGGGAGAGGGGAACTGATCCTAGTAAGAGGTGCAATACATCACAAGGGGAACCGATCCTTGTATGAGGTGAAACAAGGTTTATAGTCGAAAGGGGAACCGATCCTATGAACATATGCAACACGTTTTTAGGAAAAGGGGAACCGATCCTATGGACATGTGCAACACATATAAATTAGATACCATATATATTTGGGGAACCGATCCTAGTACCTATTCAACCGAATTTTGGTACACTAGTGTGATTATGCACATTACTCACATGGAGGTAGAACCAAAACTTGTTTTGGTAGAACCGTTACACCCATGACTTGTGATTGAGTGTTATTTGATCAATCACATAGTGCTTGAAAGTCAGATGAATCAATTCTAAACTTGTTTGGAAGTGTGATAAATCGGTTTCAAGTGATTAAGTATGAAAAAGGACTTACAAGAGGAAAGATGTTGACACACTTTGAACACGCGCATTAATGTGTATCTTTAATTGTTCAAAGATATTCCTTAACAGCTAAGAAGGAAGTAAATCCCAAGATCGAATTTAAATAAGTTAAGAATATTTTAATTAAGGTTTTTAATTATATATGGAGAATACGAATTAGTAATGTGCATTTACTGGTTAAATATTTTCCAAGGAGATTTCGATCATAAATTTGGACAGTGCATTCTCAGGAATTATGAAGACCGAATTTGGAATAATATTGAAATATCTTGAGAATATTTTTGGTTTTGGAAATTCCTTGGTGTCCAAACTTCCTTGTCTATAAATACTTTGAGTATGCATTTCTAGCAAACTAATCCTTCGTGACAGTAAACTTCCTCTGTTGTACTGTTACTGGTGAAGCCGCTTATTCGGAGAGGAGAGTAACCTAATTAGGCGAAATCTCTTACGGCCGCTCAGTTCAAAGTCTTCTTTGGGATTGAGAAGCTCTAGTGCGTACCGTTGGTGGGAAACTAGATAATTGTGGTTTATTTTTAGTGTTCATATTGATTTGATTGACTAATGGTGGTTGAACTTTGATTGCACCTAGTTTGTTTATGCTTGAGAATCTTCTCTTATGATATAAGATTCACTAAAACTAGTTCAAGGTTTCGATAGGGATCATTAGACTTTTGTTAGATCTAAAGATGATCTTCTGATAATCCATTGTTAACATACTCCATTCTGTGTGTGATTGATCACAAGAGATTCAAGTAGTTGTGTGCAGGTGTTTATTGAAGATCTAAGAAGATTTGAAGACAAAGAAAATATAGAAGACTTCTGACTTGGTTATATAATCTTTGGTGTGCACAATACTTGTTTTGGTAATAGAGGATCCAACTATAATCGATTTATCCTTGTGGCATTTTGATAAAATAGTTGTGAAGATCGGCATCAATACATTTTATTGGGATTAAAGGTATTGATATCAAAAACTTATCGATTAACTTTTGGTGATTGAACATAAGATAGATCTTGGAATCTAGCAAAGGAGTTTATGTTAAGATAAACAGAAGCGCCTTTGGGCAACTCATATCACTTAATTGAAGAGAGTTGATACCAAACAGATTTGTTGTTCCTTTACTGTTTGTTATACGAACCAAAGGAATTGGTCCAAGTACGTGACTTGTTTATAGGTTGGAGGCGTGGGAATATATACGGAACTAGGTGAACTATAGGTTTAGTTGCTTGGTCCCAACTATACGAAATTGGTTTATTTTGTATAGCGGCTTAATCCTGAGAGTATTCAATTTTTGACTAGGTCCCGGGGTTTTTCTGCATTTGCGGTTTCCTCGTTAACAAAATCTTGTTGTGTCATTTACTTTATATTTTCGCATTATAATTGTTTTATTATAATTAAAGTAAATTGCATAAATGTTAATTCATATTTACTTGCTATGCAATCCTATTGAGTTTGGTTAAGTCCGATCCTTTGTATCAAGTAAACACACTTCATTGTTGTATATTATCTCGATCTCATATCCATAGACAATCACACGAAGTGTGAACCGATTTGTTGTATTGTATCGACTCAGTCTATAGACAATCACTTTCAGAGAAAGGACTTATAGGAAGGAAAAGTTATAGCTTGAGGTATTTTTGGGTACCCTCGCCTTTTCAATTGGTATCAGAGCATGCAAACATGAAAAGATCTAACAATCTGTGTTTGGTGCGATCCGTCCTATAAGAATGAACTCGAATTCTCATGAATCGACTTCAATTAACGTATCGCCAAGATTTGACGGAACAAACTATCTATGGTGGAAATCTGCTATGCGATCGTTTCTTCAATCACGAGACTTTAATACTTGGATATTAGTCGTCGATGGTTATATTCTTCCAAAGATAGAAAATTCGGATATTGAGCTTAAACGCCTAGTAGATTTTTCAAACGAAGAAAGGAACTAGCTAAGCAGAATTCAGATGGATTGAATGCTATAATACATGTTGTAAGCCACGATATACAACATCATGTTTCAACATGTCAAACTTCGAAAGAAGCTTAGGATAATCTTCAAATCGTGTTCGAAGGAAACACTTCAGAGAAAGAAGCTAGACTTCAAAATCTTACATCTGATTGGGAAAACCTTTGAATGGATGACAACGACACTTTTGAAGTGTTTCATCTTAAACTCTCTGAGATAATTAATACCTCTTTCTCTCTTGGAAAGATTATTTCTGAAAATGATATAGTGTGCAAAATTCTCAGATCGTTGCCTCCAAGATACGATTCTAAGAAGCATGCAATTATAGAAGCTAATGATCTTTTTTCTCTCTCTAGAAGTTCTCTAGTAGGAAAACTAAAGATTTTTTATCAAGAGAACGTGTCCAAACAAAGAGACAATTTGGGCTACAAAGCCATAAAAGGGGTTTCAACCCAATATTCAAAAATCTTCGAAGATCAAACTACTGAAGATGAAGCTGAGTTAAATCATCACTTGTATCTTCTTATACAACAATTCAAAAAACTGTTGAGATATCGAAAAACAGAATTACCGGTGTTAAAAGGGAAAAATATTTCACAAAAACGTGAAGACACCTGGGATAATGATGATAATGTTCCTCAATGCTACAAATGTAGAGGTTTCAGTCATATCTCTCCATATTGTCCAACTTATAATAAACAATGGAAAAGAAAAGATTATACTTCTACACTTGATTATTGTCCTAATGAGAATGATCAAAGTGATGAGGTGGATCGTGTTGCAACCATTGCAGAAGTCTATGAATCTGAAAGTGTTCCAAATATAGACACTCAAGAGGAGTTTAACCATTCGATTTTCAAAGAAACATTTCCATGTAAAGATAAAATAACTCATCTTCTTGAATCTGACATCATTGAAATAAAATCATCACTTGCTCAACTCAATCAGAGTTTTCAGAATGATAAGGAAAAATTTAATAAGCGAGTGAAGAAAATCGAGTCTACTCAATACTCCGAAAAGGTTGAAGTGTCTAAACTCATTCTTGATATCAAATGTTGTCAAGATGAGATAAGGAAGCTAAGAGCAGAAAATCAAAAACTGAGAGATAGACTCAATTGTATTGAAAAATCATCATCTGACATGAATGCATCAAGTGAGAAGGGGATAAGACGAAATACATTTATGAAATCTAAATATAGGAAATGTAATAAATATGGTGCTTGCTTCCTGTGCAAATAAAGAGGGTATTATCAAAGGGAATGTCCTGATACTAAACAGAGAGGGAGACTGTATAAAACCGAAAATTTAAGATCTAAATATAGATCGAAGATCTCTTCTCACAGGAGAAATTAGTTCCTTGGATGTCAAGATCTTGCATCATAAGTCAATGTTGAAATCTTTAAAGGAAGAAAATTCAACAATCAAAAGGTGAAAACCTGACTGGTTGTCATAGATTCTTATTTGTTACAGCAAGGATGTGGGTGTAAATATTTGGGCAAAAATATTTCTAAAAGTTAATTTTCGGTTAAGAATTTAATTGAAATAATATTCTCAAGATTTTTGAAGAAGTTCTAGGACTTATAAGAAGAAATATCTCTTATTCCTCTTTCATAAAGGTTTGACAGAATGTCTACCTCTAGTTGCAATTCTAGCAAATCTGAAAAGGTCTGGACTATCTTGTTCCCGAATAAGAAACTTCGTCTCAAGTCTAATGATGACGATTCTGATTCTTCTAAAGAGCTTCAACAAGAAGATTCCAATGGAGAGATCTCATCTCTCAATGTTAATCTTCTCAAGAATATTTTACTAAAATTAGATCTAATTTTATGTGAAGTAAAGAATATGGAAAAGGATTTGCGAAAGTAAATTAAAGAAGTCAATGAAAATGTCGTTAGTCTTGAATCAAGACTAGTAATCATAGAAGATGATTGGAATCCGATAAAATCCTCTGATCAAGATTCAACATTGGAAGAAACACTACAGGTTTGAAATTAGAATTTCAAAAATAAAGCTAAAATAGACATCAATTTTTGATTTTTTATCATTGATTGTATAAGTCTATTATGAATAAAAACTATTATGAATAAAGTTATTTGATTTATAATTTTTCTTATGATAGTTTTTGATTTACATAGCTTGTGGTTGAATGCTTTATTTATTTGCTATGGATGTTTATGGGATGTTTGATTTCGGTTTTATTACCTTGATAATCGATCTCATAATATGTTGTGAACCCTTATGGTTTGGGTGACTTTTTGGTTTAGCAGGATTAAGTTCTAGCCCATGTTGGTAGGATTTATCAAAGGATCATGAGGGGTTCCTGTAGAAACAATATGTGAAAAAGTCACAATATGTTGAATCAGTTTTGGTTTAGCATAAAAGCATATGTGTTTTGACGGTTTTCAACTTTTGCTTGCAAAACCGATTTTCAACCTTTCTCTGGTAAAGGTTGTGTAGTTGCAGGAATTCCCACACTACACCCTTGTTAAGATTCTGCAGTATTCAACTCATAATTGAAGATTAAAAACAACACTTATCACTCAAATCTCATTCAAATCTCAGAAATGTTTACAGAAATCTGGATTATAATTATTCTCTCCAAGTTTCTATCTCCTCAAAGTTTTCTTAACTCTCAAAAAATTCATCATCCCTTTCTAAATCTATTAAAACCCTTTATATAGGAAATTACATAGTGGAGGACAGCTAAGTTTTCCTTTTGTTTCGGATTAATTTTGAGATCTTATCGCGATAGCTGTAATATTTATCATCGCAAGCTTTATAACCATCACAAGACAAACATGCTTTTCCCATGTTTCTTCAATCGTCAGCTATTACGTCATTCTTTAAACCTATTCTTCTTCACCCATCAAACGTTGTTGAAGACCTCGCGATTACACTCGCAGAAGTATCGTTAATTTTGCAGAAGTATTGTTGTAGCGATATTCTGGTCCTACATCTTGCCTCTTCTCATGTATTCATCATAAAATAGAGAAGATATGAGAATCTCCAATTCTTCATTGTGCTCGCAACTTTTTTTCCTTTCCACCTTTTCTTCTCGACAGGATTCCGTTGATTTAGATTAACCGCCTACACGTGTTGTAATTCTTCTTTGTACCGACACGTCTTCACCCAATAGGTCACATCCTTTTTTGCCTATAAAAGGTAGAGTTAGATTACTGAATTAATTTTCTTCCTTTACTTTTCTACTTTCTTTGTCTGTTTAGTTTGTTTTCCGTCTGCAACTCTTCTTCTTCTTCTTCATATTCTCCTGCTTCTGTTCTAATGGAGTCATCAAGGTATGTGCTTCAATTACTTCATCTGTTTAAACCGATTTTTATTTATGTTCTTCAATTTTCTTTGTTTGATTCTTCATAATTCCAACATTATGTTTTCTCTTCAGTGGAATTACTCCCAACGCTCAGTCTGCAACTCAAAACCCTAATCTTCGTAAAAGTCCAACTGATAAGAAAAGGAGTTCCGCGAATAATAAGGTAGTAAGAAACACATTCTATTTTTTAATAACAATATTGTTGCCTTTGTTTCTTATCTACGTTATTATCGCAGAATGACGAGAACATCGCTAAACCTCACAAAAGATCTCGCCATAATAAGATTCTTGATGATGACATTGTCATTCCCAAGATGACATCAGCGAGAATCATTCCCACACCCTCGCAATTGAATCCTCCTTCTTCCCTCTGCTATAATATCGCCACCAACATCTCTTTTTCCACTGTCCATTTAACAAATGAATCCCCTAAAATTGTTGTAAATGAAGTTCCCACCAGTCCATTATTACCTTCAACCGTTACCTTCCCAAAAACTCCTCAATCTGACGATGCAAACCTCACCAATGATTCAAACCTTCAGCTTTCCATCATTACCACTTCACCTTCTACACCTCTTCCCTCATCTAAAGAAATACCAGTAGAGGTTGACGCTGCTTTTGAGGTTTTATCCAACATTTTATATGATGCGAGAAAATCCTCTATTGATCCTTTCAAACATGTTGTTTGCGATACTTTAATCAAATATTTTGTTCCTGATCGTAATAACTCGCGAGCGTCTTTAGAAAGTGAAATCGAAGTTTTGAAGAGAAACCTCCATGCCAAAACTTCTGAATGCGATACTCTTAATCATAAACTTCGCAACTCTCTTCTTGATTGCGATAATCTTCAAAGAAAAAATGACGAGCTGAAAGGTACAATATTCCTGCCTCTGTCTTTTTGTTTTCCTGTTGTAGCAAGTTTTCATTTTCTCTGTACTTAGATTTCTTTCTTAAATTCTTGGCTTGTATATTTAGTTTTAAATCAGAATCGATTCATTGAGAGACTTAAATTTGAATCTATCGCTGAAGAAGATCGTGTTGAAAAAGATTCTTGGATGGACCAGTTCAATAGATTAGATAATCTCTACACGTATTCAATCTTTAAAATTGATAATCTTTCTAATGAGAACAACCAATTATTGCAAAGCCAGACTCTATTAAGCAGCGAGGTTACTCACCTTTCTTATTTGTTAACCAAAGCTAATTTGGCGATAGAATCTTTATTAGACGAAAATAGAACTTTATCTCAAGAAAGGCATAAATTCTCAAGCTTGATGGCGATTTCCTCGCAACAATTGAGTAATCTTCAGAGAGTATGTGATAATCAAGAGAAATCCCTTCGTTTCCTTAAGAATGAGCTCAAGGAAATAACTGAATCATCTGCCGCTGAGAAGGATAAACTTATCAAAGGTAGATTAACTCTTAGTTTAAAGGCCAGCAAGCTTTAAGACTAGTATTCCCAACTAAATGAATCTTATTCTTTACTCGCGAATAAAAACTCATATCTCCTTTCCAAAGAAGAAAAGATAAAATCTCGCCCGAAGGGTATAGTTGGGGATAAATTTGACGATGCCATGAATCAATGGGAGAACTGTTGTTTATCGCTAATTCAAATTTTAATTTCGCAAAAGGAAGGTAGTCATTTCGACTATCTTGACTATTAATTTTTCTATTTAATTTTTCTACTATTCTTCTTATGAAATTTTCATCTGAATATTTTCTTGTCATTTTTGTTTCTCGCAGAATCTGAAAGAAGCCTTCATTCCACCGTTTCTGAACTGACTGATAAACTGGATAAAGTTCGCAAAGAAAATAGTATCCTCACTTCTGATCTTGTTAAATCTCATGACGTAGCGGAAAGAAGATATGATTATCTTGAATATTTCAAGAATATTGAGATTAGAAACCGTGACAGAGGTTTCCTTCGCAAGGTTCATCTTAGTGTTGAAGTCCTTGTGAACGAAATTCTAATTTCCCACTCTCTTCCTCCTCTACCAGTTGAAGATTATGGAGTTCCTCTTCCCATGGACAGGGATTTAAAATATGTAAGTAGTGAAGAAAATACTACCCAAGAAGATAATGAAGAAAATGCCTCTCAGGAGAACCCGGAAAACCCTCCTAAAGAAGTAACTACAGGTGGTGAAGCAGCTGCTGATGAAGAACCAAAAGAAGGAGAAAATCTCCATGAGAAGAATGTTGGTGACGCTGATAATACTGGCAAAGATGATGAATCTGGCGAGACCAATGTTGAACCTTAAGCTTTACCTTTGTTTTCTTTCCTTTCCTTTTTCTTGCAAACAATGTAGCTTTGGAACTCAACTTTTATTTCCTTTACTTTGAATATTTTCAAGGAAGATAATGGTATTCTATTTATTAACTCCCCTATTTGCCCCTCATTATCTTGCTTGAAACAACTAGTTACTTCTCTTTGTGAGCTGTGTTGCTTTATTATCTGCAAGATTATGAATGTTTTTTTTATGTGATGGAGACTGTGATATGGTTGTGATATTTTCCTCCAATAATCCCGTTGTGGGATTCTGAATAACATTTTTGAAAAAATCTGAAGGAATCTTGTTGCTGTGATGAATAAATCTTTCCTGCATTCTTAAAGAAAATAGTTAATGTTTGAAATTATTTTGTTGGTCTTATCTTGCCTTCCTAGTTAAAGGTCTTATTTTTCCAACTTTGTGTCTGCGACAAAATTGCAGGACGTCTTTACATTTGCATGCAAAAACACATTGATCTTGCCTTATCTATTCTTACTTAATTTCTCCGCGACAATATGAAAAATCTAAATTCTCTTGCGAGGAAAAAGTTTTGTGACATTGCCTTCTAACGATGAAATCGCAGGACATATTTACAGTTTTATGTAAAAACCCATTGATCTCATCTTATCATTTTCTCTTTGGGCTTGTTGCCTTTGTATAGTTTTCGTCACGCGACAATATGACAGGCCTAAATGCTCTCGCGAGCATAAAGCCCCATGATATTGCCATCTTAAGATACTTATCAGCTCCCTAATGGAGGGTGCCGCCCTTATCTTCCCCTGACTGCCCCTTCAAGGAGGGCACATCGGCCATACAATACTAGCTCCTCCCATCCAGATTTACCAACAACCAGTTGTTTTCGCAGCCTCTTGTCATTTATGCCTATATGGCTTATAGTTACAAGACTGCACCCTAAGTAGGGTTTTATTTGGGCCGAATGCATCATAGCCAAGACTTACCAAGAATGGCCAGTGTAGGACCAGAATATCGCTACAACACTATTCCTGCAATATTAACAACATTTATGCGAGCGTCACTACCAGTTCTTTAACAACATTTCACGAGCGTCACAGAATATCCAAAGGAAACTGACGATGGAAAAAATACAAGAAGAATATGTTTATCCTGCGATGGTCATCATTCTTGCGAGAGAGAATATTGTAGATATCGCGATGAGATCGCAGAGTAGATCCGAAATAGGAGGAAAACTTAGCTGTCATCCACTATGTAAATCCCTATATAAAGGGTTCGTTAGATTCAGAAAAGGATGATGTAATTTTTAGAGTTGAGAAAGCCTTAAGGAGAGAGAAACTCTAGAAAGAAAGTTGTACTCCTGATTTCTTACATTTGTTGTAAAGATTTCTAAAATTAGAATAATAAAAGTGTTGTTGTTCATCTTCAAATATGACTTAATTTATTATCAGAGCCAAAATACTTGAGTAGAGTCTCGCATGCTTCATATTGGAGGAGGTCAGTAGAAGACTTTCTAGCATTGTATAAAATGTTGGACAAGATTTTAAAAGCAACATCAACACCTGCAAAAGTTTCATTTGATGAAGGAAGGGGTGTAGAAGGTGAAGTGGTAATGAGAGCAAGTAGACGATCATTTACGATGGTTGAGTTGTCAGGAGGAGGGGTATTTGGAAAAACAACAGTTGAAGGAAATAAAGGACTGTAAGGAGTCTCAGTCACAACAATTTTAGAAGCTTGATTTGTCAAAGGGTCAGAAGAAGTAGAAGTATGGGCAGCGATATTCTCGCAGACAAAAGAAGAAAGATTTGGTTGCGACAGTGTAGGAGTAGTCCTCGCGGATGTTAGCATGGGAATAATGAGATTATCCCCAAGAGTCTTAAAGTGGCGAGATCTCTTGGGAGGTTTAACAGGGTTCTCGTCATTCTGCGAATAATAATTCAGATAAGAAACAAAGGAAACAATATTTTTATTAAAAAATAGAGGGTGTTTCTTACTACATTATCATTCGCATAAGTCCTCTTCTTCTTTTCATCTGGCCTTTTGCGAATATTAGGGTTTTGAGTTGTGGATTGTGTGTTAGAGATAGTTCCGCTGAAGAGAAGACATAACATGGAAGTTATGAAGAATCAAATAAGAAAGATTGGAGAATAAAAGTAAAAATTGGCTTAAATAAATGTCATAAGTCAAGAAACATACCTTGATGACTCCATTAGAACAGTTTCATGAGAATATGAAGAAGAAATAAAAGTTGCAGACGGTAGACGAAGTAAATAGATGAAGAAGATAAAGAAACAGAAGAAGAAAATTAATTATGAAATTCAACTCTACCTTTTATAGGCAAAAGGGGATGACCTATTGAGTAGAGACGTGTCAGTAAAAAGAGGGATTCACAACACGTGTAGGTGGTAAGGCTAGATTAACGGAATCCTGTCGAGAAGAAAATATAAGAGGGAAAGAAGTTACGAGTATAATAAAGAGTATTAATTCTCATGATCTTCTCTTCTTCGCAGAAAAGACATGAGAAGAGGCAAGATGTAGGACCAGAATATCACTACAACATTATTCCTGCGATATTAACAACATTTATGCGAGCGTCACTACCAGTTCTTTAACAACATTTCACGAGCGTCACAGAATATCCAAATGAAACTGACAATGGAAGAAATACAAGAAGAATATGTTTATCCTGCGATGGTCATCATTCTTGCGAGAGAGAATATTGTAGCGATCGCGATAAGATCGCAGAGTAGATCCGAAATAGGAGGAAAACTTAGCTGTCATCCACTATGTAAATCCCTATATAAAGGGTTCGTTAGATTCAGAAAAGGATGATGTAATTTTTAGAGTTGAGAAAGCCTTGAGGAGAGAGAAGCTCTAGAAAGAAAGTTGTACTCCTGATTTCTTACATCTGTTGTAAATATTTCTAAAATTAAAATAATAAAAGTTTTGTTGTTCATCTTCAAATATGACTTAATTTCTATAGATTCTTATCAAGGGTGTAGTGTAGGATTTCCTGCAACTACAGCCAGGATAGGTTCATCCATCCCGGGAACCCTTGGATAAACCGTGTACATCGGCTCCTTGGTCATACTCTGCACTCCTTAGAAGAGACCCTCGGTCGTCCAACCAGGGTATAACCTTATAAAGTTGGAAATCCAAGGTATCTCTCCTTGATAGGTTTTATTTAACCCCAACATCTGCATGACTCAGGTTCCAGTAGCGGTATAACATTATCCCTGAGTCAAGTAAAGAGATGCCCCCTCATATGACATACTTTAGGTCTTACATTTGCCTCTTGCGAGATTATACCCGCGGACTAGGTTGTACGCCATAAAGGTTCATCCCGTTCTTTAAATCTCTGCGAATTTTTTTTTATTCGCTTTTCTTGCGATATTATCGCAGGTATAATAGAGAAAGAAAAATTAATTACCTATTTCATCATATAACATACCTGCATCTTTTACCTTACAGAATTTATCATTGATAATATCTTTTCAGAAATAACCTATTCCATGGTCTATTTAATCGCTGACCAACATCTCTTTCTTCAGGATCCATTAGTTTATATGCCCCAGTTCCAACTATCTCTTTAATAATGTAAGGTCCATCATATCTTCTTGCCAATTTTCCACCATTTTCTCGTTGATAACTTGGTGTTTCTCGCAGCACTAGATCACCTGGTTGGAATTCGCGTTTTTTAACACGTTTGTTGTACTTGCGAGCTAATCTTCGCTGATAATTTTCCATATGTTGCAAGGCATTCTCTCTCTTTTCTTCCAATTCATCTAGTTTATTTAGAATCATACCAGCACTTAGATTTCTTTCACAAGCTTCTCTTTTAGTTGTAGGAATAGTAACTTCAATTGGCAACACAGCTTCAACTCCATATGTCAAACAAAAATGTGACATTCCAGTAGATTCTCTTCTAGTTGTATTGTAAGCCCATATTGCGTTATGCACCTGCTCGCACCATGCTTTGTGGTATCCTTCTAACTTCTTCTTCAAGATGTCTGCGATTGTCTTATTAGTTGCCTCAGCTTGACCATTTGCTTGTGGATATAAAGGAGTAAATTTTCCACATCGTATCTTAAATGCATTGAGTAATAACTCTATATTCTGCCCTTCAAAAAACTTTCCATTATCAGATACCAATTGTGCTGGTATCCCAAATCTGCAAATTATATTTTCAAAAATGAATATAAAAATATCTTTATCGCGGATATGTTGTACTGCTTTTACCTCTCCCCATTTTGTGAAATAATCTATTGCGACAATTAGATATCTTTTTTTCCCAGAATCAGGCACAAATTGTCCCACAATGTCTAATCCCCATTTCCCAAAAGGCCATACACTTGTTGAAGAGGATAATGGTGCTCCTGGTGCATTATCTTTTTTCCATATCGCTGGCAATCTTCGCAATGCCTTGAGAGTTGCTTTGCATCCTCATGCATATGCTGCCAGTAATAACCTTGCATTTTTGTTCTATATGCCAAAGATATTCCTCCACTGTGATTACCAGCATCACAATTATGTAACATCTTTAATACTTTTTTTCCTTCTTCCCTCGTCAAAAATCTTAGCGATGGTCCACTAAAAGATCTGCGATATAACACTCCATCTATTAGCTCATAATTTGTTGCCCTACTTTTTAACTTATGTGCTTCTAATCAATTTCTTAGAACTTCTCCTCTCACCAAATATGCATGAAGATCTGATCGCCAATTTGTAATATTGCTCCTTGGTTCTCCCTCGCCAGTTTCTACCATCATTACATATGTCTCTTCTTCTTCTTCTTTGTTTATCGTTGGAAATGAAAGTGTTTGAATTTTTATGCACCTCGCCAATGGATTTGTCATCATACTAGATATGAAAGCAAAAGCATCTGCGAGCCTATTATCTTTCCTTGATATGTGTCTCCATTTTATTTTTGGAATTCTCGCAGACAATTCTTCAACAAGTCTTTTGTATTTTCTCAAGGATGGTTCATTTGTTGTGTATTCTCCTTTTATCTGGCGAATAACCAATTGTGAATCGCTGGTGATTCTGGCATTTTCCAACTTCATTTCTACTGCAAATTTTAAAGCATGAATCATAGCCTCATATTCTGTTTCATTATTAATGGATACAAATTCTAATCTAAATGAAAAAGTTGTTTTTTCTCCTTCTGGCGAAATAAAAACAACTCCAATTCCATTTCCTTCTCCATTGGACGATCCATCCACTAATATCTCCCATATATTGGGTTCTGTTAATAGCTCTTTTGGATCTCCATATTCCTCTTCTACATCCATCATCTCTTCCACAGCCTCATCATCTTCTAAAGGAAATTCAGCTAAGAAATCTGCGATGACTTGTGACTTTGGCGAGGATAGAATTTCATATTGGATATCAAAGTGTCCTACTTGTTCATTCCATCTCTCAACTCTGCCTGATCTTTTTGAATTTTTCATTATTGACTCAATTGGCACTTGTGTTAACACTTTGACCTTATGTGCTTGAAAATAGATACAGAGTTTGAAATTTGCATGCACCAATGCTAGAATTAACTTCTCAATCTTTGAATAATTTCTTTCTGCAGAATTGAATGTTTTTCTGATATAATAAATTGGTTTCTCTACCCTTGCATCTACTCGCAGCAATACTGCACTTAGCGTGTATGTGGTTGTCGCGAGATAAATGAATAATTCTTCTCCTGGTTCGGCTTTTTGTAAAATAGATATGTTCATTAAATGTTTTTTAATTCCTTGAAAAGCCTTTTCACATTCATCTGTCCACTTGAATTTTGTTCCCTTATTTAGTATATCAAAAAAATGTTTGCACTTGTCTGAAGACCGCGAGATGAATCTCCCTAGCGAGGCTAAGAGTCCATTCAATTTTTGCACATCTTTTACTGTCGCAGGCGTTGGCATATCGCGAATTGTTTGCACCTTTTCTGGGTCAACTTGTATTCCTTCTTTTGATACAATATACCCCAAAAAATTTCCTGTGGTTACTCCAAAAGTACACTTGTCGGGATTCACTTTGATATTGAATTGTCGCATTTGATCAAAAATTTCTTTCAAATCTTTCACATGATTCTCAGCTTCTTTACTTTTGATTAGCATATCATCTACATACACCTCTAATGTTTTGTGGATCCATTTTGCAAACACCTTCTCCACCATTCTTTGATATGTTTCTCCAGCATTTCGCAAACCAAATGGCATCTTTGTATAACAGTACAATCCTCTTGGAGCAAAAAATGCGGTATGCTCTTGATCTTCTTCAGCGAGAGGAATTTGGTTATATCTTGCATTTCCCGCTGCTGATTCAACCATTTGTGGGATATATGGTAATAGAAAACTATCTTTTGGACAAGCCTTGTTTAAATCAGTAAAATCTATGCAAATTCTTATCCCTTTGTTCTTCTTTGGGACCACCACCATATTCGCAATCCATTCTGCATATTTTGCTTACCTTATAATTCTTGCGTCGAGCATTTTCTGTAATTCTTCCTCTATTTGAGAATGGTATGTTGTTGCGATTTTTCTTATTCTTTGCTTAAATGGTCTTACATTTTTGTTGATTTCTAATTTATAACATGCTAATGATGGATCTATCCCTGGAATCTCGTTCATGCTCCACGCGAAGATATCTTTATATTCTCGCAAGAGATTTATAGTTCTTTCTTCCTCATCTGCCTCCATTCTAGTCCCAATTTTCAGCATTTTTGGCTCTTCTTTACTCCCAATATTTACTTCCTTTGTTGGTTCGGCTACAATGTAACTGGCTTCAGGTTCTCCCATTGGTGTTGGTGTTTTCATAAATCTCGCGAGTTCTTCTCCTTCTCGTGAGCTTTCACTGGGTATTCCTTTCCCCTCTTTTGCTCTTATCATGTAAACTTTAAACTCTTCTTCCTTCTTTGCTTCTCTCGCCAGTTTTCTGCGAGCTTTTCGCATATTTGGACGTTCTTCACAATTTCTCACTTCAATTTGGTAACACATCTTTGCAAAATCTGCATCTCCTCTAATTTTTCCAATTCCACTGGGCATAGGAAACTTGATGCATTGATGTAATGTTGATGCTACATCCTTGATTGCATGTATCCAAGGTCTTCCCAATATCATATTATACGATGATTCCATATCTACCATACATAATGTTACTTGTGTTTCAATCTCTCCTAACGGAATTCATACCACCATTTCGCCTTTCGGTTTTGTTAAAGATTTTCCAAAGCCATGAATATGATATGTTGAACGAGACATTTCTTCATCCTTATATCCCATTTTCTTAAAAGTATGATAAAATATTATATCCACTGAACTTCCTGCATCTACCAAAGTTCTATTCATAGTCCACTCTTCTATAGATTTTATTGATTCTTTATTTCTCATTGGCATAGCAGATACCGTGATTACTAAAGGAAATGTATGGCTTAGTTCTTCTTCTGGTATTTCTGCTGCTGTAAATGTGATCTCCTGCTTTTCCCAATCTTTCAATGATGACATTTTCTCCACCGTCATAATCTTCCTTCCTTCAAAATACCGTTTATATATCTTCCCCTTAATATTTTAATGAAATCTATCGATCATTGTTCTTGTTACCATACCACACTCCAATTTTCTACAATCCTTTTTGATTCTAATCATTCTTCCTTCAATTATCTCACCGATTTTCTTGATGATTCTCTCAATCTTGAATAATTCTTATCTCCATCTTCACTTTTTCTATGATTTTTGTTAATTCAATCCCTGTTTCGGGCGCCAAAATGTAGTTGTAGGAATTCCCACACTACACCCTTGTTAAGATTCTGCAGTATTCAACTCATAATTGAAGATTAAAAACAACACTTATCATTCAAATCTCAGAAATGTTTACAGAAATATGGATTACAATTATTCTCTCCAAGTTTCTCTCCTCAAAGTTTTCTGAACTCTCAAAAAATTCATCATCCCTCTTTAAATCTATTAGAACCCTTTATATAGGAAATTACATAGTGGAGGACAGCTAAGTTTTCCTTTTGTTTCGGATTTATTTTGTGATCTTATCGCGATAGCTGTAATATTTATCATCGCAAGCTTTATAACCATCGCAAGACAAACATGCTTTTCCCGTGTTTCTTCAATCGTCAGCTATTACGTCATTCTTTAAACCTATTCTGTGTCACCCATCAAACGTTGTTGAAGACCTCGCGATTACACTCGTAGAAGTGTCGTTAATTTTGCAGACGTATTGTTGTAGTGATATTCTGGTCCTACAGGTTGGTTGTTTCTATTCTTTTGTTTTTGCATAAGAATGACAACATAATGATATTTCGATATCAATTCTCCCTAGAAGAAGAAGATGCGATCATATTGGAGAAGTTGGATGCGAAATTGAGGTAAAAATCTTGTTAGTTAATTGTTTTCCAGTTTAAGATGTAGGATCTGAATATCGCAAGAGGGACACATGACTTAACATCCGGGGAGGCGTGTAAACTAAATAAAGTTCAAGCTAACAACACTTTGTGAGCGTCGCAGAATGATTTTCGAATAACAAGTTGAAAACAGATGATGATTGTAGAAACATGAGAAAAGTGTGATGACTTTTTATCGTTGTGATTAGAGTGTTTTCTCTTCATTGTAAAATTAACAATATAACTCTTGCGAGAAAATCGCAAGTTAGATCCTAAAATAAAGGACAGATTAGCTGCCATCCACTATGTAATTTCCTATTTAAAGAGTTGAACAAGCGTAAGGAAGGGGAGATATTTTTCGAGTGCTGAGCAAGTCGTTAGGAGAGAGAAAGTTAAAAGAGCGATTGTATTCTTGTTTTCTTTCATTTCTTGTAATATTTCTGTGAATCAATTGATAAAAGCGAGGTTCTTAATCTTTAAAAAGATGTGTTGATTATTATGAATTCTTGTGAGGGGTGTAGTGTGGGATTTCTTGCTACTACATATTGGCGTTAGAAATAGGGACTTGTCCTTGTTGATAGTGTGAAAATTAATATCGTGATTTGAAAGAATTTGGAGTAGTTTGTGATAGATTTCATATAATTTTCAACAATCCATTGAGGTTGAAGAGATGGATAGAAGAAGAAATGCTTCAAGACAACCAACAACTGTGAGGAAGAGTAAGAGACTTGCCGGAGAAAGAAGAAACGAAACTGGAGAACCGTCAAGAATGAATACAATAAATTATGGAGGAAATCAAATTCAACAACCAATTCAGCATACACCAGCGCAAAATAGAACTATGGATTATGATAGAGTGGGTATACACACATGACAGTCAGATTCAGCAGGTGAAGCGGAAGAGGAGCAACAATTAAGAAACGATAGGCGAATGGAGGAAGATCAAGAAGTAGTTGGAGGAATAATTCATGGAAATGGAGAAGTAGAAGCATTAGAGGAATTGAGACAAAGAATACATGAAGAAAGGAGAATAGAAGCAGAAGAACGTGCTAATTTGACAAGACGGAATCATGAATTGAGAATGGAGAATATGAGACTACAAAATAGAATGTCAAGAAGTACTACAAGATCAAGTTAAAGATCAATCAGAAGGAAAGAAAGACGAAACTCATTTGTAGAAAATGTTGATGGAAATATTCGGCAAGAGGTGCAAAATTTAGATAAAGAACGTCGCAAAAATAGAGAAATGATTGAAGATCGATACATTCCACATGGAAAAATTCCACAAAACAGGCAGCGTCAGGAATGAAATAACCAAGGTGATGAAGAAAACCAAGAAGAAGGAAGAAGAATATTACATGGGAGAGAAAATCGCAGAAATGAGCAAGTAATTAAAGAAGAAATTGAGAGATATTATGCTGAACATGCACGTTTAGCCTGCGAGAGAGAGATATTAAGAGCAGAAGTGGAGGAAAGAGAATTCCAAGAAGCAATACGTCAGAACAACCATGATAATCGAGAAAGAAGACACGAGCAAAACCGCAACAATGGTAATATCAATGAAGAATATGATAGAATACAAAGGATAATCGAAAGGCAACAAAGAGAATTGATAAGGAGTGAGCAAAATCGCAGAGGAGAAAATGAGAGATATAATGGTGTGCGAATTCATGAAAGAAATGAAAGACAAGATCGCAGAGAAAGATAAGAAGAAAATACTGGGGAAGGAAATCAAACTCTCCCAGCACAAGACAGGCAAGAACGCAGGAGAAGAGAAGTAGAATTGAAAAGACCAATGGAACCAGTGTCCGGGGTAAATGAACAAATCTTAAGAGAACTGGCAAAAATGAGAGGAATTTTGAATAATAGGAGGGAAGGAGGTAGGAGACAATTGGATGAATCCATAGAAGAACCTGCGAAAACTCCGTTCTCACAAGAAGTACAATTAGGAGGAATACCTCCAAAATGAAGTTTTCATGCGTTAACTAGCATCTTTGATGGAACAACTTGTGCGATTCAACACATTAAAGCTTATGTGAGATGTATGTTACAATAGGAGAATCATGATGATGTGTTGTGCAAGTATTTTGCATCAAGTCTAACAGGAGAGGCGCTAAAATGGTTCGAGGGTCTTCCCAGGAATACTATAACATCTTTCAACCTTTTGCAGACTACATTCTTAGGGGCATATATAACTAACAACTCCTCGCGACCAGGAATAGAAGATATATTTTGATTAAAGCATAGGATTGGAGAAAGTTTGGATCGTCTAACCGTAAGATGGAAGACAATGTGTAGTGAGATGGCTGGACGTGTGGATGAGAGATATCTCATTTTATCCTTCATCAATGCAATGTTCGGAACCAATCTGCTATACATTCAAATTTTTAGAATCAAAAATACAATCACAATGACTGAACTGCGGGAGCTACAAGAGGAGTACATTGCTCTTGAGGAAAAACAGAATGAAATGGAATCGTATCATGTTCCAAATACAAGCTCATCAGCAGTGAATGAGAGTTTGCTACCAAAATTGATAAACACGGTTGCGAGCACTTCGCAGGTCCAACAAGAAAATAATAATGATAATCAACAGAAGTTGGTAGCTATGGGAAGCAGGGATCAAGAAGAATTCGAAAGAGAAATAAATCTTTATAGTCGAGGAGGGAACGATAAAATTCAAAGACTTGATCAACCACAAGAAACATATGGAGGACAAATACAAAACTATCAGAGAAGATCAGGAAGTCAAAGAATGACATGGGAGGAGATCAAGATGGCGCCTTTGAATACTAGTGTGGAAAAAAATTTGGAAGCAATAATTTTAATGGAGAATATACCAACACCTTGGAACGTGGGAAAAGAACCGCTTTCAAATAACAGGAACCAAGAATTTTGCTTTTATCATCACTTTCATGGACATTCTACAAATAACTGCAGAAACATAAAGAGAATCATTCTCAGAATGATAGACCAGGGAAAGCTAAATCATTTTCTAATAGGGAACCCTCAATCTCAACTCTTGCCACCACCACCAGAAATTCGCAGAGTTAATGCGCCAAAAGGAGGAGAAACATTTGTTATAGAAGTCGGAGCGAAGGCCAAAAATATGTTTTGTAACTCTATTGTACATTCATACAAAACAATCGAAGATTTCCATGACAATGTTCTAAGTAGAGTTTTTGTGAGAAATGATGATGGAAAGGAAATAATGAATATTGCGAAAGCTTCGCCATTAGAAGAGTGGCAAAAGAAGACTATTTCTTTCACTGCACAAGAAGTACCTGAACCTGGCGAAATGCATGACAATCCATTGGTGGTAAGACTAGAGATAAATCCAAAACAAAGGGAAGATGAATAAGAAGATGAAGATGATGAGGCCGAAGATTCATGGGAAATTAATAGAGTTTTAATTGATACAGGGAGTTCTGTAGATATCATGTTTTATCATAATTACAAGACAATGGGAAGCAGAGATAAAGATCTAATACCTTCAACCTATAAAATTTATGGTTTTAATGGCACTGCCAATAAACCTAAAGGGAGATCACAATGAGAATTCCATTAAAGGGGATATCTTCCAAGATTCTATTATGTATTGTCGATGTAGAGTCACCCTATAATGCATTGATTGGCAGACCTTGGCTATATGGAATTCTAGGCGTGGCATCAACTTTCCACCAGTGTATCAAGTATCCTCATCTCAGTGGAATTGGAATCATAAAATGAGATTGGGTAGAGGGAAAGAAGTGCTATGAAATTGATGTAGAATCTTACGATAAAGAGCTGCGAAGAATGAGAATTGGAAGCGTAACATCAAAGAAAGACAAAGAAGTGAGAGATTGATGGTTGATTAAGTAGAACAGAGAAAAGAAGGAATGCTGCGAAGTCAAAACTTGCTGAAAAAACTCAATGATGAAAATGTCACAAAAGTAAAGACTGTAGCGAAAAGCAACAAAAGAACAGAGGCAGAAAATAACAAAGGTAAAAAAAAAAAAATAACTGAGAAGTGAAAGAAATATTGAGGAAAAGAAAAAAGATGTGTACTTGGTTTGTTGCGAAAATTTCAAAAAATATATTTTCCTTAATGATTAAAATGAAATGAATGAACATAAAAGTTTTATTAAAAGAAAGACGTGAAATTGCAAATATCAAAGGCAAAATGAAAATGTGCGAAAATTTCGCAAGAAACGATCATTTAAGATCCAGAACGGGACGAACCTTTATGGCGTACACCCTAGTTCGCGAATAAAATTTTGCAAGAGGCAAATGTAAGACCTAAAGTACGTCATAAAAGTGGGTATTTGTTACATGACTCAGCGATAAGGTCACACCACTGCTGGAACCTGAGTCATGGATATTTGGGGTCAATGAAAGCCCATCCAGGAGAGGCACCTTGGATTTTGAACTTAAGCATATGACTTGAGTTGGGCGACTAAGGTAATAAGGACTCTCCTAAGGGTTGCAGAGTATGACCAAGGAGCTGAGGTACACGGTTGAGCCAAGGGTTCCCGGGGCATATGAAACTACAATGGCCATTCTTGGCAAGTCTTGGCTATGATGCACTCAGCCCGAAGAAAACCCAACTTAGGGTGCAGTCTCGTAACCATAAGCCATATAGGCAAAATGGATAAGAGGATGCGAACACAACTGGTTATTGTTAAGACTGGATGGGAGGAGCTAGTCTTGTATGGCCGATGTACGTCTCCTTGAAAGGGAAACCAGGGGAAAGATAAGGGTGACACCCTCCATTAGGGATATGATAAGTGTCTTAAGACGCAAATATCATGAGACTTTTTACTCACGGGAGTATTAAGACTTGTCATATTTGTGCAAAATTCCTGAAGAGGCAATAATACAAAAGAAGAAGATACAATAATAACGATCTTGTGCAGCAAACAAGTTTAAACCAGCAATAATGGAGAAGTGCACATGTTCAGGAGGTATCCAGCAAAATCTAATCTCAATAGACTAGCGAAGAAAGGATTGAACTCATCCCAAGGGAGACTATCAACAATGAAGGACAAAGGACAATCCACTTGTATGATGCAAAAAAGCAAGTGAATCTCGTAGATAACAATCTTAGTTTGCCACATATCAAATAAATCCAACTAGTTCTGGGAAGGGGTAAGTTTATGCGAAGATGAAGAAGGGAAGACAACATATGACTAAGAAGCACCACCAGGTCAAGGAGGAAGAAAAAAAAAGATAGTTCCAGCAAATGTCGCAGAGTGAAGACAAACTTATTTGCTTTGTATTTATTGCCTCAAGTCTTAAGTCTTACTTGTGATAAAAAACAACCAACACCGGGAAGAATACCGTGTGCAAAAAATAACTTCAACAAACTCCACTACATTTTCGGTAGAAGCCATTTCATAATAGAGAACTATTCTCAACAAATAAAGAAGAAGCTAACAGTGAAGAAGGACCACGTATAAGATGGCAACATCAGCTATTCGGCAACCAACTTCATCATCAACCTCAGCAATTAGATATACCACCCCAAAAAATTCGCAGGAACAGTTAAAAGTTCGCAGAAACTTTCCAGGGAGAATGGAGAACTTCACAGATGAAGAAATAAGATATTGGGCAAATATCAAAGCTTGATACGCGAAGAACAAGCAAATATCAAAGCTTCTTCAAACTTCCAGGAGCAAGTATATAAAGGAATAGATATAACAACCAATCTAAAGATGAAATAAGGGGAGTTTTGCTATCCAAAATGACCATGCTCAGCTTGCAGAGTTTAGCAAAGTGCATTAACCAAAAGGGAGTATTCTCACCTCATAACTTTTTTTTTTTGAATGAACAGATCAAGCCAAAAGTGTTCAACGAAATTACACAGAACTTTAACTTCAAATTAGTTTAGATTACAGTGTTACAATAATTTAGTCTTGTTTTACTTTTACAAACCCGTAAAAGGGATTCAAAAACTGTTGAGTAATAAATTTTGGGTGATGTTTTCACCCCTAGTATGTAAGTTAGATTAAAGCTTCTCTAATAACTGAATTACTTTGTGGTTCGCAGCAATGAATCTATAAGGTGAAATATAATCGTAACAACAGTATAAATTTCTTGTACTTGAGGCAAAGACGAGGGAATAATACACAATAGCAAAGTTTCATCTACAGAGAAAACACTATTAACAACAAAGCTAACTTCAGCCATCAACAAACGAAGAGAAGATATACCAGTTAGCGAACAAACGAAGTAGAAAGAAAAGGAGTTCAACTAGGAAAATCCGCGAAGAGAAGGCAGCTCATGGTGAATCAACAACTAATTATGATGAAATTTTATCAACCAGCCATCCAGATTGCTCTAAAGATCTGAGATAAACCGTGGAACGGGTAGAGCAGCAAAATAACGAAAGACGCAATGATAATATTTACTTCATCAACCACAAAAGAGTTCGCATCCTTCAACCCAGTTCGTAATAATTCAATTCTGAGGAAACCAGCTCCGTTATCAGCTTGCAAAAATCGTATTTGCGAAATTAATAGTTTCTGCGAAGTTAAACCAACATGTGATAGAAAAAAGTACAGACAAAGTGGAATCAAATATGGAAACATTACTAAAGAAGAGATATCATCGAGATTTACTTCGTCACCAATTTATGCGAAGGAAGAACATACATTAGAAACGACTACTTAGGGGAACGGTCTCATGCTAAGGAGAACACTTATCTTGTCAGAAGTTTATGCGAAGAGAGACTTTGTGAAAGTTGGACGAAGAGATACTTCATAGAAAAAGAAAACCATCAGTAGAGAAAAGAAGGAAAAGAATGTAGAGATATCAAGAGAAGTTTTGTTAAAAGAATAGTTGTCAGTTCTGCGAAGCTTTAAGACAGGTTCTGCGAAGCTTACCGCACCAATACAAATAGCTGTCCGCACAGATGGTCAAGGTTACGGAGTATGAGCTGGAGGTTATGCATTCGATTTCACATACACACAAAGTTTTTGCATATTTTTGGTATATAAAGAGAGAAGATCAGAATAAATAGTAGGTGCGGTCCCGTTCTCTCACAAAACAAGAGCCATCAAAGTTGGTTAGAGGTGAGAACAATGAGTATGAGGATGCAAGTTCAAATCCCACTTCTCGCGAATTTTTCCCATTTTTTTTTCAAAGAAGAGAGTTGATGATTATTTCACAAAGAATGATTGAAATGATTATTTTGCAAAGAATGATTGAAAGAAATGACAGAAATGAAAGAATGATTGAAAGAATAAAGAAACGCGAAAATTTCGCAGAGATTAATGACATATTAGAATGGGACGAACCTTTATGGCGTACACCCTAGTTCGCGAATAAAATTTCGCAAGAGGCAAATGTAAGACCTAAAGTGCGTCATATAATGGGGTATCTGATTGCATGGCTCAGGGATAAGGTTATACCGCTGCTGGAACCTGAGTCATGGAGATTTGGAGTCAACGAAAGCCCATCCAGGAGAGGTACCTTGGATTTTCAACTATATATATATATATTAAAAGTTGGACAACCGAGGGTCTCTCCTAAGGAGTGCAAAGTATGATCAATGCGCCGAGGTACACGGTTGAGCCAAGGGTGCCCGGGGCGTACGAAACTACCCTGGATATTCTTGGAAAGTCTTGACTATGATGCACTCGGCCCGAATAGGCAAAAAGGATAAGAGGCTACGAAAACAACTGGTTGTTGGTAAAACCGAATGGGAGGAGCTAGTCTTGTATGTCCGATGTACGTCTCCTTGAAGGGGAAACCAGGGGGAAGATAAGGGTGACACCCTCCATTAGGGAGTTGATAAGTGTCTTAAGACGCAAATATCATGAGGCTTTATATTCGCAAGAATATTTAGGCTTGTCATATTTGTGCAAAAATTATACAGAGGCAAAAAGCCATGAGAAAAAGATAATATGAGATCAATGGGTTTTTACATCAAAGTGTAAAGACGTCCTGCGATTTCATCGCAAGACGACAATGTCATGGGGCTTTGTTCTCGCAAGAAAACTTAGGCCTGTCATATTGTCGCAAAAAATTGAAAAAATAAGGATAAGGCAAGATCAATGGGTCTTTACATGCGAATGTAAGGACGTCCTGCGATTTTGTTGCAAAACAAAAATTAGCAAAATAAGACCTTTAACTAGGAAGGCAAAATAAGACCAACAGAATAATTGCGAACATTAACTATTTCCGTGAAATACAGGTAAATTTTGTTCATTGCGAGAAAGATAATGATAGGCAAGATAAAATATTAAGAATCTCTCAAGAGTAATATCCAGAATCTCTCAAGAGTAACATTCAGAATCTCTCAAGAATACTATCCAGAATCTCTCAGGGGGCACTATTCATAATTTCGCAGCACTATTTCAGGAGCACTATTCATGATTTCGCAGCACTATTCAGAATTTCGCAGGGTTATTCATAAATTTGCATATTATTCATAATTTCGTAGGGTTATTCATAATTTCGCAGATTATTTAAAATTTCGCAGATTGTGTCAGAATTTCGCAGAATGTGGTTATTTAGCTCATTTATTTCGCAAAATCTGAAGCAACTTGAAGAGATTATAATATCACAAGAAAACAGAACATGATATAGAGGTAAGATAATAATAAAGAAACAATTCGCTCATTCAACATGGATTCTACCTTCATAGATAAAGAACAGAGGCAACTATGGATTACCAAGAAAACATTTTATGTTCTTTATCTTCTCGGCAAGAATCATTTCCAAAATGGAAAAGAATTCTCACCAAAAATGAAGTAATAATTTCACCTGAATAGAGGCAATACTTATGACTTGCATTCAATGACGGACACTTCTTATATTTTTAGGATTGAGTACTTCTTATATTTCTTCAAGGATGCTTCATACTTCGCATACTTCAAGAGTTGATACTTTTTATTTACTTCGCAAAGATCCGGAACTTCACAAAAGAATAGAGGCAGGTACGTACTTTTCAAGTCCAATATTTTTTCGCTCGTTCCTTCATCAATAAAGATCAAAGACTACTACAACAACAGATTTTTTCTTAAAGATCGCTCTTCAATAAATATTCAAGAAAAATGAGGCAAGATGTAGGATCCGAATCTTGCAACAACAACGCTCTTGCGAAAACTTCTACCACACATGGAAAATGTCGCAAATTAATTACCGAAGTGACGTAATATACAACGACGGCATAAAACATGAGAAAGATGTGAAGATTTTGTGGTTGTTATAGAGAAAGCTCGCGAGAATGTAGCGGGAGCTCGAGAGAATGTAGCAGATCCTGAGAGAACATAGCAGAGCTTGAGAGTTTATGAGTTGTACTCTACTATATGTGAGCTGTCATCCACTATGTAAACACCTATATAAAGGGAAAGGCAGGAGAGAGAAAAGGGGGGGAACAATTTGGTAAAGTTTAGAGAATTCTTCCCATTAATGGAGATTATCAATGTAAATCAAATGTAAATTTAAACAATCATAGTGAAGAATCATGGATGTAGATCAAATTTATCGAACCATGTAAAAACCTTTGTGTCCATTTATAATTTTAGCACTCTTATCACCATTTTTATATGTAGATCTAGAAATTGTTATCAAGATATGATAAGGGGTGTGTTGTGGGATTTCCTGCAACTAAAATCATCATCATCATTATCAGGTTGAGAGGCTTGCTCACTAGAGCTTTCGCTAGATTGGACTTTTCGTTTCTTTGAAGGAGGGGCAACATATTTATCTTTGCGGGAAATACTCTTGCTTTTACCCCTAGATTTCGCAACTTTGGCAGGTTTTTCTACTACAACGATGACCTACACACACAGAGGCAACAATATATTGTGAAGAATCATAAAAGAATATTTCTTACTTCATCTGTGAATGATTGAAGAGATGATAAAGTACTGATTTTCCCAGTCTTGATGTAGCTTGCCTTCAACCTTTCAACCTGATAATTTTGTAAGTGAAAACATTAGAGTGGTCAGAAAAATTATATATGAGAGTAAAAAAAATAATAATAATAATAATAACAACTCAAGCAAAGGGTGGAAATATACCTCAGTTCCTCTCTCAGGCCAATTGAATGCCCATGGTTCATATGTTGTGAGATTCGCAGGAAAAACATGAGATCCAGAGACATACGGACCCTTTATATTTAAAGGGAAGGTACACCACTTATCATCGCTGGAGTAACGCGGGGATATGTTTTGCCAGGATGCCAATCAATATCTTGCATAAGTATCTTGTCATCGGCAACATCATCCCCTTTATTTAAGCGAGCGCCCCAGCAAGTGATGTCTTTCTTCATAGGAATTATCTCATAATTCGCAAAAAAAAAATCCACGGTATAGTTCGCAAGAACAATCGCAACGTCAGCGAACCTAGGATTTTTAGCTTCATCAGGATAAAGAGATCCCTTTCCAGCACCACGGTTGGCGAACTCAAGCATAAGACGAATGCAATCCCCACTTAATTGATATATAGTTCGCGAGAATTTCGTATGAGAAAGTATTTAATAAAATAAGGGAAGTTCAGGATCATAAAGGGGAATGGGAAGGACAGCGAGAAGCTGACCTAGGGAGACTATGACCTCCTCATGATTGCAAGATGATTAGAAAATAGATTAATGGAAAGTTCAGACTTAGGGTTTTGACCAGGAATGGGAGATAAATTAAAACCTCTGGTTTGAAGTTTCTTTCGAACTTCTTCAAAAACAATTTCATTTTTACGACTAGCTGGAGGCATTTTAGTATGGGAATGAAGAAGAAAATAAAAATCAAAAGAAAAAAGATCAAGAAAAGTTACAGTAGCAGAAGCGGAATTTGCGGAAGAACAGTAAAATTGCAGAGAAGCTGAGAAGAAAGTAAAAAGAGGAAAAGGGAAGAATAAGAAGAATATATATATAGAGTAGAAATTCTCGAGAAGATAAATGCATTTAATGCGAAGAGTGTACGTGAACGGTTAAAAGGCAGCGGTTGAAAAAGACGTGTCAAAAGATGGGTGGAAGAAGAAGTACGTGTAACAAAATTTACGCAAAGTACAGAGTCGTGAAAGTACATAGAATATGAAAAGATGAACAGTTGCGGCATTTAGAAAAATAATTTCTCATGACATTCTCCCCTTCGCAGAGAAGACATGAGAAAAGGTAAGATGTCGGATCTGAATATCGCAAGAGGGACACAGTTGCGAAGTTCGGCTAACAACACTTGCGAGCGTCGTAGAATGATTTGAAGAATGACGTAACAGATGATGATTGTAGAAACATGAGAAAAGTGTGATGACTTTGCGATGTTTAGAGTGTTTGCGAAAATTAACAATATAACTCTTGCGAGAATATCGCAAGTCAGATCCTAAAATAAAGGACAGATTAGCTGTTATCCACTATGTAATTTTCTATTTAAAGAGTTGAACAATCGTAAGGAAGGGGAGATGTTTTTCGAGTGTTGAGAAAGTCATTATGAGAGATAAAGTTAAAAGAGAGATTGTATTCTTGTTTTCTTCTATTTCTTGTAATATTTCTGTGAATCAATTGATACAAGCGTGGTTCTTAATCTTTAAAAAGATGTGTTGATTATTATGAATTCTTGTGAGGGTGTAGTGTGGGATTTCCTGCTACTACATAAGAAAAGCCTGTTTTTATTTGATATATATATATTGCTTTTGCTTGAACGAAATTGTTGGTACAACTGATGTGTTTATTCCATTATGAATGTGCGGATGTATGTGTGATTCAATTGGTTCTGGTTAAGTAAAACTATTGTTATCTTGCTTTGTTGTGTGACATCAATCGTTTAGGCTTACAAAATTTTGGTGCAATGGCGGTGCTTTAATGTATATGTTATTTCAATTGCTTCCAGTTAAGCAAAACAATTGTTATTTTGATTTATTGTGTAATATCAATTGTTTAGGCTTACAAAATTTCGGTGCAATAGTGGAACTTTTTATATGTTGTTTCAATTGCTTCCGGTTGAGGTGAATAATTATGTAAATTGATTTATTGGTTTGTATGAGTTATTTATGGCTTAAAGAATGATTATATTAATGGGATGAGTTATTTAGTCCAATTCGATTCCGGATAAGATAAACTAAGTTTATTCTGATCTTAGTTAGACTTATCAAAGTGGAGGTTTCGGTTATTCAAGTCTAGCTGAATGCCTAAAAAAGGAAATGCTAGTTAACTAATAACCTAGTATTTGGCTTGTTTAAAATCTAAAGGTCTAAGTTATATGGATAATTAGAACCTGATGAGAAAAATGGAGTTTATCTTTGTTTTGGTCTTATCGAATGAAGCGGTTGTATTTATACAATCGGTTTAGCAAAGGAACTAAGTTGCTTAGTTGATTTTTGGTTTGCTAAAATAGTTGGGAAAATTGCTTTGGGCAATTATTTCCATGATAACATATCAAAACATAATTACTTTGTAGTTTTGGTTTTAATATTGGTCATCAAAATTGGTATGTGGAACCCTTGTGCTTGACTCAACAGGTTGCAAGTCTATTTTGAGATTTGTAAGATCCTTTTCGTGTTGTCCTTTATTTTTTCGTTTCTTTGTCATTTTTGTGACAAAAAGGGGGAGCAATATATGGAGTAAACAGGTGATGCTGGTATCAATTTTATATTTATTGGTGTCACTAGGGAAGAAGACAATGGTGCTTGAACGTTTATCTAACGAAAGAGAAAAAGCACAGACTAAGGGGGAGTAACATATCATATGATTGGTATAACAAATACGTGCGGATTGAAAATCTACCTATCTCACCTTTAGGGGGAGTATGAGCTTTGTTATAATAATGTCAACATCGGCATTTTAAGGATTGAATGAATGCAGGTTATGTGCTGTTGAATTCGGGAATCAAGCGTATGTGTAATGAATTATTGTAATTTGTTTATCCATATGATTGTAAGAGTTTTGTCACTAAAATTGACAAAGGGGGAGGTTGTTAGAGCATAGATCGGTTGAATCCACGAAGCATTGGTATGTCAAGTTTGGTTGTCATATTTTAGTGAACCAAAACTCATTTAAGAGTCGCTTGATTTAAATGTACCAGAGTCAACTTCGTATAGGTTAGCTTGAAAGTATTAGGATGAGACATTACGAGTATTGCGAAGACTTGAAGAAGTGCAGAAGTACGGAGCTACAACCACAACATCATCCTTCCACTTGAGGTTAGTGATATTTGACTTGAACTGTTTCATTCCCTAACGTATCTTTCAAGTCGTTCATTTTGAAAACATAAAATTGTGAAGCATGAACACTCTAGATAGACATAGTATTAAGGAATACAATATGAAGTTTCTTGCTTAACCATTAAACTTTGTATATGAGACATCGACATAATCGTATGAATTCTATTGTGATTATGTATGGGTATGAGGTGAGGATTTCATCCTAGGAAACAATGTTTTTACATGTGTTTTAAGGAAGTAAGTTCATGATATGTGTTGTGAACCAAAAAGGAAATCGCCAGACGTTATTGGGGATGTTCTTCATTGCAAATCTTATGAACGACCAATATGTGTGATTGGTATAACCTCTCATGACTTGTTTGTGTTCTTGGTAAAACTATTCACATGAGGCCTGACTTATGTATTGGTATGACTTTTATTAGTGAAACCGATCTTAAGTAATCACCTGGGGTATGATCGGGTTTGTGTGTCTGACCAATTTTGGGAGAGGGGAACCAATCATAGTAAGAGGTGCAGTACATCACAAGGGGAACCGATCCTTGTATGAGGTGCATCAAGGTTTATAGTAGAAATGGAAACCGATCCTATGAATATGTGCAACGCGTTTTTAGGCAAAGGGGAACCGATCCTATGGACACACGCAACACATATAAGTTAGATACCATATATATGTGGGGAACCGATCCTAGTACCTAGTCAACCGAATTTTGGTAAGCTAGTGTGATTATGCACAGTACTCACATGGAGGTAGAACCGAAACTTGTTTTGGTAGAACTGTTACACCCATGACTTGTGATTGAGTGTTACTTGATCAATCACATAGTTCTTGAAAGTCAGATGAACCAATTCTAAACTTGTTTGGAAGTGTGGTAAATCGGTTTCAAGTGATTAAGTATGGAAAAGGACTTACAAGAGGAAAGATGTCGACACACTCTGAACACGCGCATTAATGTGTATCTTTTATTGTTCAAAGATATTCCTTAACAACTAAGAAGGAAGTAAATCCCAAGATCAAATTTAAATAAGTTAAGAATCTTTTAATTAAGGTTTTTAATTATATATGGAAAATAAGAATTAGTAATGTGCATTTACTGGTTAAAGATTTTCCAAGGAGATTTCGATCATAAATTTGGACAGTGCATTCTCAGGAATTATGAAATCCGAATTTGGAATAATATTGAAATATCTTGAAAATATTTTCGGTTTTGGAAATTCCTTGGTGTCCAAACTTCCTTGTCTATAAATACTTTAGTTTGCATTTCTAGCAAACTAATCCTTCATGACAGTAAACTTCCTCTGTTGTATTGTTACTGGTGAAGCCGACTATTCAGAGAGGAGAGTAACCTAATTAGGCAAAATCTTTTACGAATGCTGAGTTTAAAGTCTTCTTTGAGATTTAGAGTCTCTAGTGCATACCGTTGGTGGGAAACTAGATAATTGTGGTTTATCTTTAGTTTTCATATTGATTTGATTGACTAACGGTATTTGAACTTTGATTGCACCTAGTTTGTTTATGTTTGAGGATATTCTCTTCTGATATAAGATTCGCTCAAACTAGTTCAAGGTCTTTTACATGGATCTTTAGACTGTTGTTAGATTTAAAGACGATCTTGAGATAATCCATAGTTAACATACTCCGTTCTATGTGTGATTGATCACAAAAGATTCAAGTAGTTGTGTGCAGGTGTTTATTGAAGATCTAAGAAGATTTGAAGACAAATAAGAGATAAAAGATTTCTGACTTGGTTATATAATCTTTGGTGTGCACAATAATTGTTTCGGTAATAGAGGATCCAACTATAATCGATTTATCCTTGTGGTATTTTGATAGAATATTTGTGAAGATCGGCATCAATACATTTCCTTGGGATTAAAGGTATTGATAGCAAAATATTAACGATTACCTTTTGGTGATTGAATATAAGATGGATCTTGGAACATGGCAAAGGAGTTTATGTTATGATAAACAGAAGAGCCTTTGTGCAACTCATATCACTTGATTGAAGAGAGTTGATACCAAACAGATTTGTTGTTACTTTACTGTTTGGAATACAAACCAAAGGAATTGGTCCAAGTACGTGACTTGTTTACAGGTTGGAGGCGTGGGAATACAGACAGAACTAGGTGAACTATAGGTTTAGTTGCTAGGTCTCAACTACACAAAGTTGGTTTATTTTGTATAGCGGCTTAATCCTGAGAGTATTCAATTCTGGACTAGGTCCCAGGGTTTATCTACATTTGCGGTTTCCTCGTTAACAAAATTTTGCAGTGTCATTTACTTTATATTTCCGCAATATAATTGCTTTATTATAATTAAAGTAAATTGCACAAACGTTAATTCCTATTTACTTGATACGCAATCCTATTGAGTTTGGTTAAGTCCGAACTTTTGTATCAAGTAAACACACTTCATTATTATACTGTCTCGATCTCATATCCATAGACAATCACATGAAGTGTGAACTGATTTGTTGTATTTTCTCGACTCAATCTATAGACAATCATTTTCGGAGAAATGACTTATAGGAAGGAAAAGTTATAGCTTGAGGATTTTTTGGGTACCCTTGCCTTTTCAGGACTGTAGTTGAACCCTAATCAATATCATACCGATTCAAGGTACAGTTGCGCTCCTTATGTATCTGGTCCTAGAAGGATACTACCCACTTGATTCCCTTAGCTGATCTCACCCACAACTAAGATTTTCTATGACCCAAAGTCGAAGACTTGATAAACAAATATGTCTCGCACAGAAAAATCTATAGGATTGAATAAATCTGTCTCCCACAGAAATACCCAAGAGTTTTTGTTCTGTCTTAAGATAAATCAAGGTGAACAGGAACCAATTAATAAACCGGACTTATATTCCCGAAGAAAAGCCTAGTATTATCAATCACCTCACAATAAACTTAATCGAATCTAGCGAAACAAGTTATTGTGGAATCACAAACGATGAGTCGAAGATGTTTGTAATTACTTTTATCTTGCCTATCGGAGATATAAAATCTCGAGTCAATTATTTCAATTGTACTCAACACGATAGAAACATCAAGATTAGAACACGCAACTACACAGAGAATAGTTGGGCCTGGCTTCACAATCCTAATGAATTCTTCAAGTCGTTAACCTACAGGGTCTCGAGAAGAAACCTAAGGTTAAAGGTGAATCGACTCTAATTATGCAACTAGTAACTCACATGAGGTGTGGGGATTAGGTTTCTTAGTTGCTAGAGTTCTCCCTTATATAGTTTTCAAAATAGGGTTCGAAGTCCAAGTTACCTTGGTAACAAAGCATTCAATAATCAGTGTTAGATGAAAAACCTGATTCGACCAAGCTAATATCTTTCAACCATTAGATTGAACTTAGCTTGTTACACACAAATGAAATGTACGTTCATCTAGGTTTATGTAGCCATACCTAAATGTGTACACCGTGTTGGTTCGCAAATAGTTAACTGAGGTTATCCATATGATTACTTTCATATCAACCTTATTCATCTTAACCATAAGTAGTTCAAATGAAACTAGTTAAAGAGTTGTTCAATTGCTATTTCTCATGAATTATACAAGAACACAATTAAAGTAAAATTGGTTTGATTCACTTGAATCAACCATGAACATTATAACCACGGTTTGCAAAGATTGCATTCCTTAATATTTAAATGTTTAAGTTCATGAACATAACGATTTGATAAAATAACCAGCTTAAGTATGCGTACGGGTATGCATACTTAAGCAACTGGATTTTGAGTTTGTTAAGTTCCCAAACTCAGCAG
The DNA here is from genome assembly GCA_023529315.1 of Papaver bracteatum. Classification (NCBI taxonomy): domain Eukaryota; kingdom Viridiplantae; phylum Streptophyta; class Magnoliopsida; order Ranunculales; family Papaveraceae; genus Papaver; species Papaver bracteatum. The sequence goes on along the minus strand of JAJJWX010005234.1, from coordinate 13,206 downwards.
AAATTCTCGGTTCGAAAACTTCCGCCAGTATGCGTACAGGTATGCATACTTAAGGTGACTAGTTTAGGAGTTTGTTATTCCCAAACCCAGCAGATATTTTCGGTTCGAAAACTTCCGCCAGTATGTGTACGGGTACGCATACTTATCTTGCCTCCTTCACCAATTTCGTATACACACATATGCATACACTTGGATCTCGGTTAATGGATTTATACACTAATATGCGAACACACTATATATGCTTATATCCAAAGATGGTTACATTATCAATTATATATTCCAATTATTGAAATATTCTTCTATAATGACAATAGTCGTTTTCACACACTATTAGCATCAAAATAATTTTCAAGATATTGAAATGTCAACATGACTTTCGTCACGAGTAAAGATGAACATGGATAAAGCGAAAGCTTGCCAACACATATTTCGAGAAATATGTAAACGAGATATACTCAGCTCGAAATCTCAAATGTGTATGGTAGAAAACTATATCGTAAAACGACTTATATCTCAATATAGGAGATAAAGTAGAAATAGACTTTCGAAGTGATAGATGAGTTCAAGTCTCCACATACCTTTTGTCGAAGAAGTTCCACAATCTCCCCTTAGTAGTTCTTTGTCTTCAAATGATGAACGTCGAGAAATCTAAGCTCAACTACATTATCTATGTCCTAGTCCGAGATATCTATAAATATGCTAGAAATCAAGACTTATAGTTTTGATCACTAACATTGACAAACATGCTTGAGATAGAAACGCATGCGAGTTCGACCGAGAAATGCTCTAACAATCTCCCCCTTTTTCAATTTAGTGACAAAACTATCAATACATATGGATTACAAAATAATAAAAATTGTAGCTTTTTATCCACATGCTTGATCTCCTTGGAATCTTCAACATGACTCGAAATCTTCGTCACTTCCAAGTACTCCAATGATTCCAAATGTTGTAAGTTTAGCACCATCGTTAATTGAAGATTCGTAGATATAACAATGAGAAAACAAATGCTCTCAATTATTGTTATACAGTGTCGTAGTATTATTACACAACATCAAAGTTCAATTGTATCGCAACTTTGACTATAACACTATGGTGATATGTATCACCCCCTCTAGTCAATACTTCATCTCAACATGAAAACCACTCCCCCTTACATAATGATCGGTAAACCATATGTATTTGTAGTGTGAACTACACATTAATTCTCCCCCCTTTTTGTCAAAAAAATTGGCAAAGGTAAGAAAATTAGTGGGATCCTAATGAAATTTCCACGGAGATACTTCATGACCAAAGGTGTATTAACATACCAACAAATTTAGATGCAATCATATAGCCGAAGCTAAAAGAATTCATCAAGGAGTTTATAAAGATATAAGATAACCCCTATAATATTCCACAGCCGCACTCCCCACAAAGATATGGAAATTAAGCACAAGTTCAAAAGAACCCTCCCCCATAAAATGTCATTCCCGAAAGAACAACAAAGGCGAACTTACTTTCACAAGAAAAGAAGGATCTCTTTGGACAACCCAAATCACATGAAAACATGAATTTGTATCCAAAGTTTTTCAATTGAATTAACCACAAGATAATCCATGACTAATTCAATCGAAATGCACAACTAAATTAATCAGAAGAAAACTCATAATTAATTTAGTCGGATTACACAACTAAACTAACCACAACGTGATCAATTCAATTGGTCATGCTCAACATAAGAGAACTTACAGAGCAACAACTAAAATGACCACAAGAGAATGATCAATTTAGTTGGTCATGCTCAAACACAAGAAAACTTATGGAGCAACATAGTATATGCACAAAAATGTGGATCGGAGATTGACCAATACTGCGGAATAAACAAGGATTCATTCTATTTTCCATCACTATTTGCAAAATGACATAGAATAGACTTAATCCTTGGGCACAAAATCTTTATCCTTTCTTCCATCAAAATAATGACATAAAAGGCTTTAACTTTTGTAATGTCAAAAGTTCATTCTATCTTCCATCAACACTTTCATACAAACATAATAGAGATAAATTTTGAACAAGTATGGGACAGTCACATGTTCACAAACGTAAACAACATATCCCATAACAATTTTCAATATACCAAATCATAAAAATTAAAATTGCAAAAATCATCTTCCAAAATACTTAGAATTTAAACAAATAAATCTAAAAATATGAAGATGGAAATTGTTGGACATAGATATGTGTACTCACAATAATGGCTATTCCAAACCCTAGTTATTCTTCTTAAAAACTTAAGAATAAAATTCTCATAAGAAGTTTTCCAGGCAAAAACAAAACAAAACTCCTATGAAGCATTTCACTTACTTTGAATACTCTTTTCATATTCCATATATTCATCAAGCTCGTCTTCGATCAGATCAATCCTGGATTCAAGGTTATCCATCTTTTCTTCAAGTCTTTTGAAAGAGACTTCAAGTTTATTCTTTAGGGCGCGCACTTGTTCCAGAACGAGATCCATGGTTAAAAAAAGCTTATCAAAATGAGAGACAGATGGATTCCCATCAAGGAGGAATCACACTTGTCAGAGCACATTTCACCATCAGAAGAGTCAAAACGAACCTTCTTAGAGGGAAAAAGAACAGTCCAGACATCATTTTCTTTGCTTGAAAGACTTGATAAGGACATGATAGAAGAGAAAAATGAAATGCTCTCACCAAGGAGAAATGTTCATCTTTAAAAAAAGGAATGAAGATAGAGGATAAATTTCCAAAAATGCCTTTTAACAAAACCCTAACATAATTGGTTATCCCCAAGAAAAAGTCTTTACAGGAAAAAAGATGTTCACATACACAAACGGTTCTTGACAGAAAATTGAAGATCAACAGAAGGAACCAAAATAGGGAATCAACGTTAATATTTCATCACAATCCTCTTAAAGATTATGATTCTTGCCCAAGAGAGATAAGCAAGAATCATTTTGATCAAAATTACAGAATGTAATTTCTCCAATCCATAACAGGACTGGGAGTTTTCTTACGAGGGGATGAAGTGTTTGTTATTCCTTGTTTTTGTTTTGCCTTCAAAAAGAAGAGTTATGCACATCATTCTTTCCCCTTTTTAGCACAGTTTTGAATACCTTGTTTGTTGATTTTAACTATGAATGGTTTTGGCGATCTCTTTTGAAAGGAATGAGGATTTTCTAGGATATTTCCTTTTCATCTTCTAAAAACAAGGTTCAACAGAGGAGAAATATTATTGACCTTTAGTGCTTACAATTTCAAGAAAATCCTGATTTTCATACAAGGAGACCAAACAATTTGGTAAGTCCTTGTGGTTCTTCATATCATCCTCTTCAGGGTGATTTGAGACAGGCATGGAATCAGGAGTAATTTGCTAATAATTCTTACAAGAATCAATCGAGAAAATACGATGTTTATTATGAGAATCACACATGCACGTGATAGCAACCTCCATTCTTAATTTAAACAGTTGACATTCCAGATCTTCAATCTTTTTAATCAAGGCTTCTTTTTCCAGTTGGAACACTTCTGGAGAAGTAAGATTGTTCATCGCGGAATAGTCAGGACTGTTAGGAGGAAAAGTGTGATTATAAACAAAGAGATTAAGAGAACTTTCACATATATCAATATCAGGACAGTATTCGAGAGTTTCCATCCATGCATTAGTTATCTCGCTTAACTCTTTATTAGAATTTCTGGAAGTATCATGGACACCTCTATAGCACTTAGAACAAGTTTCATAGCTTTCCTGAACTTTTCTATTCCTTTTATTGATTGACTGAGCTTTCTTTTGAGACTTTCTTTTACAGTAGTCGAGAGATTCCTTTTCATCTTCTGAAAACCCCGGGACCTAGTCCAGATTGAACACCACAATGTGAAAGAGCGGGGGTCTAACAATCACACCCAATATTTCGATTAACAATTTGTATGGACAACTCCGAGTTACTTTCTAGAGAGTCAACTAGACAGTCACACTCAATCAATAGGATATCAAGGAGTTTATTATCTCTATCTCTCAATTTGATTTACTCAAGCAAATACAATCTGCGAGTCTTAATCAAAGAGAGATAACTTGGATGGTACCAAAGACCAATATCCAAATGTCAATCAATTTAAATCAACAACCAATAAGGTCAGATATTCTAATGGATTTAACAACGCACAACCTGTATTATTTCAATTATATGACGAAATATAATGCGGAAAAGAAATAACACAGACACCATAATTTTGTTAACGAGGAAACCACAAATGCATAAAAACCCTGGGACCTAGTCCAAACTAAACATATATTATATTAAGCCGCTACAGACACTAGCCTACTCCAAGCTAACTTCGGTATGGACTGTAGTTGAACCCCAACCAATCTCACACTGATCCAAGGTACAATTATTCTCCTGCGCCTCTGATCCCAGCAGGATACTACGCACTAGATTCCCTTAGTTTATCTCACCCACAACCAAAAGTTTCTATGACCCAAAGTCGAAGACTTTAATAAATAAATTTGTCTCACACAGAAAAGTCTACAAGGATAGATAAATTCATCTCCCACGAATAAACCTATGAGTTTTGTTCTGTCTTTTGATAAATCAAGGTGAACAGGAACCAATTGATAAAACCAAACTTATATTCCCGAACAATAGCTCAGGTTTATCAATTACCTCATAATAAACTTAATCGATGCGGCGAAGAAGATTATTAAGGAATCACAAACGATGAGACGAAGTTTTTGTGACTACTTTTATATCTTGCCTATCGGAGATAGAAATCTCAATCCAATTATTATAATTGTACTCTTACGATAGAAAATGCAAGATCAGATCACACAACTATGATAAAAATAGTATCGGTCTTGCTTCACAATCCCAATGAAGTCTTTAAGTCGTTAACCTGGTTTTAGGAGAAGAAAACCAAAGGTTAAAGGAGAATCGACTCTAGCTTAGCAAACTAGTATCACACAGAATGTGTGGGGATTAGGTTTCCAAGTTGCTAGAGTTCTCCCTTATATAGTCTTTCAAATCTGGGTTTGCAATCAATGTTAGCTTAGTAACAAAGCATTCAATATTCACCGTTGGATGAAAACCTGATTAGATACAAGCTAATAGTTATCAACCATTAAATCGAAAACATAGCTTGTTATACACATATGTACTGCACGTTTGTAGGCTTGTGAAAACCGTACCCAAACTTGTATATTAGTTGGTTCAATACTAGTTAACCAAATTGTTAGCCAAATGATAACTTTCATATCAACCATATTCTTCTTCACCATAACTAATCCAAATGACTCTAATAAACTAGTTAGAGAGTTGTTCAATTACTTAGATCTTTATGTACTACACAAGACACAATTGAAGCAAAAATGATGTGATTCACTCGAATCGATTCATGAACTATAAGTCCACGGTATGCAATATCATTCCTTAGTTTATTAAGATAAGTTCACAAACATCGTTTTTAGACATAACCTACTCAAGTTCGCGGACTGGGTTCGCGGACTTAAGTTCCCGGATGGAGTTCACAAACTCCGGCCGAAATTCTCGGTCGCAAAATTCTGCCAGTTCACGGACTGAAGCTCACGAACTTCTTCGATTTCACTTGATCAACAAAGTTTGGAAACTTCGGTTCAAGAACTAAGGACTTATACATATATGTGCTGCCACAATAATTCTTATATCCTCCAATGGTTATATTATCTAAACTCTCATTTCAATCATTGAAACATTTTCAGAGGGCGTTATATAGATGTTATTCACAAACTATTTATCATCAGAGCAATTTCCAAAATGATTGAAACATAATATGACTTTCGTCACTAGGTAAAGATGAACTTGGATAAAGCGAAAGCTTTACCAACACATATTTCGATAAATAGATAAGCGAGATATACTCAGCTTTAAATATTATATGTGTATATTCTTAGTCTATATAGTAATACGAATTTTGTCTCAAGATAAGAGATAGAATAGATAGACTTTCGAGTGATAGATAAGTTCAAGTCTCCATATACCTTTTAGTCGATGAAGATCCACTGGTTCCTTGAGTAGTGCTTCGTCTTGTATCATGGTCGCCATGGAGTTCTTGAGCTCAACTACACTTTTTATCCTAGTCCGAGACCTTAGCTATAGTAGACTAGAAATCAAAGACTTTATATTTTTGATCACTAATATTGACAAACATGCTTGAGATAGCAACGCATGAGAGTTCGACCGAGCAATGCTCTAACAATCTCCCCCTTTGTCAATTTTAGTGGCAAAACTATTAATACATATGGAATACAAAATATTTAAATAAACTTTGTAGCTCCTATTCCGCATGTCGTCTAATCTTCAACAATACTTGAAATCTTCGTTACTTCCAAGTAATCCAATGATCCCAAAGTTTGTAAGTTTAGCACCATCGTCGTTGAAAATCCGTAGCTATAACAATGAGAAAAGCAATGGTTCTCAATCATTGTTATACAATGTCATAGTATCATTACACAACATCAAAGTCCAATTTCATCACAACTTTAACAACAATACTATGGTGATACTTCACTCCACCTTAGTCAATACTCCATCTCACATGTAAACCTCTCCCCCTTACATAATAATCCGAAAACCATATGTATTTGTAGTGTGAACTACATATTAATTACCCCCCCCCCCCCTTTGTCAATAAAATTGGTAAAGGTACAAGAACGGGATCATAATGAAATTTCTGTAAGAGAACTTTCATGACCAAAGGTAAATGTATATCATATTGTTTAGATACACTCATAAAGCCAAAGCTAAATGCATTCATCAAGGAGTGTATAAACATACAATATAACCCCTATAATATTCCACAGCCGTACTCCCCACAAATATTTGGCAATTACGCGCAAGTTCAAAAGAACTCTCCCCCATAAAGTGTCATTCCCAAGGGAACAACCATAGCGACCTTAATTTCAAAAAGAAAATAAGGATTTCTTTAGACTTAACAAATCACATACAAGTATGAATTTGGAATCCAAAAAGAAATATTCAATCATATTAACCAAGGAGAACCAAGATTAATTTGACTAAATATGCTCGACATAAGTAAACTTATGGAGACTTAAATCAATTAGATTAATCACAAAAAAATTCGCAAATAATCTAATTGTCATACTCAACCAAACTAATTACAAAAGTAATCAATTTAATTGGTCACACTTGACATAATAATTCTATGGAGCAATGACTAAGTTAATCATGAATAACCAACCCAGTCAAAGGAATGCTCAAACATTAGAAAACTTATGGAGTTCTAACTAAATAATCACACAAGATGATTAATTTAGTTCAATCATGTTCAACATAAAATACCTTAAGGAACAACAACTAAGCTAATCACAAGGCAATCAACTTTTGTTGTTTTAGTGCTCAACATAAGACACTCCATGGAACAACGCAATATTTACACAAAAATTGTGGACCGGAGAATCGACCTTATACTGTGGAATAAGCAAGGATTCATTCTATGTTTCCATCACTATTTGCACAATGACACACAATAGACATAATCCTTGAATCACAAAAGATTTTAACTTATCTTACATCAATAATTGACAATATAGGGTTAACTTTGTGTTTTGTCAAAAGTCTATTCATTCTTTTATCAATATTTGAATATCAATTCACGAACGACTTTACTTTTGAAAAAATATGGGACAATCAATTTCACGGACGTAAATACATATATCCCATAATAATATTGCAATATATAAAATCAAAAAGATTAATACTGCAAAAATCATCTTCCAAACAAGTTTAGAATTTAAACTAATAAATCTAAAAACAATAAGATGAAAACTTTGGATATAGCTATGTGTAATCACAATAATGGATATTCCAAAACACTAGTTATTCTTCTAATCAAAACAAGAAAAAATAGAAGATTTACTAGGCAATAAGACCTTTGAAGAATTCTTTATTGTCCCCGAACTCCTTGTCATCAACAACCATTGGAACATAAGGTTCATTAAGGTATGAGTTTATATCAATAAACCTTCTAGGTTGCTGTTGTCGAACCAGGGCCTTATGAATCTCACGAGTCTTATACACAAAATCCTTTATTTGTTGAATCTCCTTACGCAACTCCTTCATCACTTCAAAAATATTAGAAAACTTCTGAGAATTTGAAGGAGCGGCTTTTGGATTCCTCACATTCCTTCTTTTCCTTTTTAATGTTGGAGGCAATGGAGATTGTTCTTTTTCCTTCATGATTGATGGCTTATCAATCATATTACCGTCCTTTCCATCTGAAGACATCATTCTTGGAGCGTCCATGGACGTATGGGTTTGTGAGAGGAATTCACAATTAACTCAACAAGTATTCTTGAGATAAGAGTAGAATTATCGATAGTACCCTTTGTTTTGTTTGATAGACAAAAAAACAAACCAAAAAAAAGAAAAAAGAAAAATTTTTCTTAAAGCCTGAGAGGTACAAAATCATTGTCTCTTTTGATCAGGCACATGAGACAAGATTTAAAAAAAAACAACACAATCAAGTTGCGTAGTGGTGAACAATAATTTGTCCACCAATTTTCTCTTGCAAGGATTTCATAGACCTCTGTCTACCAAAAATATTTGACTATAATTTCTTCTCTAATGGTCTTAGTTTATCCTTGGAAACTAACTTCTTAGATGAAGATAAAATCTTACATACCTCAGCGGTCTTCTGAGCAAGTTTAAGCTTTCTTGCTAGATGATTTGCTCTTCGTTGATGTTTTTTGACATGCCTTTGTTGGTGTTTGAACTTGTAGCACCTTGAGAGTTCATGACCCTTTAATGAACAATATGAGCACGTCAGACTTGGATAAAAATTAGGCTTCTGGAATGTGCAAGTAGCTAAGCATATATCGGGACCTGAGACATTATAAGCAGTGTTTCCAAAGATTAGGTCAACTTTTTCTTCCAGAATTGTTGGATTTTCTTCTGAAAAATATCAAGATTGATACGTGTATTTCTACAATTATCAAAATCAATATTTTCACCAAGAAATGCAACACTTGATTTCTTATCTTCATTAGAGTCATAATTGTCAGACATTTCATCAAGAGTTGCGGCAAGACCTTTGTTCCTAGTGTATTTTCTCCGATTTGGACACTTATTTGCAAAGTGACCAAAACCTTTACACTTAAAGCACTGAGGCATATCCTCATCATCAGTTTCATCAATATCCCTATTTTTAGGAGGAACACGATTATGAGGTTTGACTGATGCCTTAGGCTTATCTCTTGAGAACCGTTTACTTCTCTTCAACAGAAGATCCCTAAACTATCTTGTGATCATCGAGACTGATTTATCAAGATCTTCATCTGATGAATATGTCTCAGAGTGATTATCTTCAGAGATATACACTTTTTTTACTTTTATCAAGTAATTTAGTGTCCTTTAGTGCTTTGAACGCAACATCCTTAGAACAAATGTTCATGATCAAAGATCTTAAGCTTTCCAACCAGCGTATTTATAGAGAGAGTATCAAGGTTATTTCCCTCAACATTGGCATGCTTCTTAGAATCGTATCTAGATGGCAGTGATCTGAGAATTTTTATCACAATGTCCTTTTCAAGAATAGTCTTACCCAATGCAAAAGATGCATTAACAATTTCAGACACTTTGTGATTAAACTCATCAAATGTTTCTTCATCTTCCATACGAAGGTTTTCCCAATCGGAATTAAGATTTTGAAGTCTAGCTTCCTTTTCACTGGAATTACCTTCGAATACGGTTGCTAAGATATCCCAAGATTCTTGCGAATTAGTGCAATTAGACACATGGTGCTTAAGATTTGGGGTAATGGAATGTATGATCGGATTCAAACTGTCAGAGTTTTGCTTAGCAGCAAGAATCTCGGCAGGAGTGTATTCACCAATATTCTTTGGAACGTTTACACCTCCAACTGCCTCAAAGGGAGCATCATAGAAATTAACAACATACACCCATGATTGGAAATCACATGCTTGAATAAAAGCTCGCATAGAAATTTTCCACCATAAGTAATTAGATCCATCGAAGACTAGTGGTATGTTAACCTCTGTCCATAGAGTCAGATCGTTACAAACACAGACTTATAAGGTCTTGAACGTGTTTGCCTGCTCTGATACCAATTGAAAGAGAGGGGGTCTAACAACCACACCCAATATTTCGATTATCAATCTGTATGGACAACTCCGAGTTACTTTCTAGAGAATCAAACGAAGGTTCGGAGAGTTCTCAAGTCATGAAGTTGAAGGAAAGATTAGTTGTTAACATTTTGTAAAATCATATAAATAGCCATTTAGGCATGAGAAAGAAGGAGGGACATCTTTTGAGAAGATAGGATAATTTTAGGAGGAGAAAATTTTAGGAGGTTATTTTCTTTATCATCTTTCTTCCCCAAAATTAGAGCTCCAAATATTCATTAATGGAGTCTCAATTGTAAAATCATGTAATCACGTACAATCACTAGTGAAGCATCGTGGATGTAGATCACATTGATCGAACACGTAAAAATCTTTGTGTCTCTTTATAATTTTAGTACTTTAATTCTTAGTTTCATATCAAATTAATTAGATTTAGGAATCATTTTAATGGATTCTTATGAGGGTGTAGTTGAAAGGATAATCGCCTTCATAATTGGCGCTAAAACAGGAAAGATTAAATGGTTTATCCTTTACCTTGTTGGATCAATAATTTAGTTTAATAATTGGTCCTCTACTCTCTACTATTTCCTCACCCAATTTCACTTTAGAAAATTGATGTTGGCTTGATGGCGTCTTCCAGTAGATCCAATAATGGAGTAGAAAGCAGTTTGAAGGTTTTAATATCATCTTGGGGAGATGTTATGGTTCAATCAACTAAGTCCGATATCTAAGTAGTTTAGACCAAAAATAAAAAATGATCATCAGAAGAAAAATGATGTTATGAAGAATTAAATTACGCGACAAGCAGAAGAATTAAATATATAAACTTTATCAATAAGATGATAAAATAGTTGTCTGTGATTTTTAGTTTGATTGTTGCGGAGTATATTCAGCTAATTAAATGTAGTTTACTAACATTAGGATAAGAATATTCTGAAGACATTAACAAAAATTATTAAAATAGTATCTTGAATGAAAACTACAAAGAATTGTTCACAAAAAGTAGTTATTGTTATCATTTTAGTAATTTGGTGAAGTGCAAAGGGTGGAGTACATATGAAAATTTTAATTTCTCAGAAATTGGAGAAGGTGATAGGTTCTTTAAAAAAGCTATTGGATCACCAAATGAAGTTGTAATTACGGAAAAATCAAAGTGGGTGATTGTGAAGAAAACATGGAGTCATAGCTACGACATCTTTCGAAGGAATTAGTCTTGTTGAAGCGATTTGCAGTCCGATAGGATGGAGATGATCTTGTGTAATCTAAGGAAGCCTACTGTTCAAGGAAGCAAACGGAACCAGAAAGGAATTGGCGTGTTTTTGAAAGAGATTATCCAAAAATTTTATCATCCCTTAGATTCCGAATTTAACGACGTTATCATCAATAAAGAAATATCTTACAAATATTTAACTGCGAATATTAAATAAGACCAACACTACTACTCTTTTACACTTCATAAAATGTTTCACGTTCCGAACATTACGCAACACCAATACTTCATGCAAATGTTCGATTACTTAGCAAAGTTCGCATAAGGCAACGAAATTCTATTTCATGAAGTGGGCTAGAATAATTGGTATGCTGTAGGAACATGCGAGGCGATGCTAGCTGCCAGAGCAAATCATATACTCAGTAACAGACAACATGACTCGCATAAAGCTAAGTACCTCTTTCCTTAGACATTTTATTAGCTTACCGAAAAATAAAGATTTTTGATTTGATTTTACAAAAAGTCGTTTCAAATGCACTGATTACGAATGATACAGCAAGTACAAAGATCATCAAGATTTCACAATTACAAGAAGCGAAAACATCTACGCACAAATCCAGATTTATATATTCTCTTGAAGCATTTACTTTGTTTCCAATGATATGATATTAAACATGGAGAGTAGTGATGCAAACACTTTATGGCGATATACTAAGCCAAAGGCAAAGCACCTCGGTACCTGCACGTCATGAGAGGTACCTATTAGGATCATTTCCATGGAAGAAATATTTGTCAAAGAGATGAATCTGTAGATAATACAAAGGAAATCAAAACAAACAAAAGGATTTTGAAGTAGCATATTAAATAAATATTTTGATAAAAAGAAAATGTTGAATACTAATCTAAATTGCTATTTGCATTCTGACATAGCATGAGGCAAAAGAACATAAGGTGAGTTATGATGGGTTATGATATTTCTTACATTTAAGTTAAGTACTTCATAGGATACTTATTACTTCTTATATATTTCGGATTAAGTACTTCTTATACTTCTTAAGGATACTTCATACTTCTTATATTTCAGGATTAAGTACTTCTTATACTTCTTCAAGGATATTTCATACTTCTTATACTTCGGTGATACTTCTTTACTTGTGACATTAGGGACTTGGCAAAGAATAGAGGCAAGTATATACTTTTTGAAGTTTGTATTCTTTCGCTCGTTCCTTCATCAACAAAGATCAAAGACTACTAAATGACAGTTTTCTTAAAGATCGCTCTTCAAGCAATATTCAAGAAAAAAGAGGCAAGATGTAGAGCGGAATATCACAACAAATGATAACTTACGAAATTGTGGAGAGAAAATACATCTTGCGAGCAAGGAATATTTTGCGAAAAATCCACGAGAAAGCAAAAGAAGTTCGCAAAGTGAGGATGCGAAGGTTCGTAGAGAATTCTCAAATCCGAAATTAAGCGGAAGATCAGTTGTTAACATTGTTGTAAAATCATATAAATAGCCATTTAGGCATGAGAGAGGAGGAGATCATTTTGAGAGAGGGATAATTTTAGGAGGAGAAAATGTTAGGAGAGATTTATTTTCTTTATCATCTTCTTCCCCAAAATTCTAGAGCTCCAAATATTCATTAATGGAGTCTCAATTGTAAAATCATGTAATCACATACAATCACTAGTGAAGAACCTGTGGATGTAGATCACATTGATCGAACCACGTAAAAATCTTTGTGTCTCTTTATAATTTTAGTACCTTAATTCTTAGTTTTTCATATCAAATTAATTAGGTTTAGGAATCATTTTAATGGATTCTTATGAGGGATTGTAGTTGTTGAGATAATCGCAACTAC